>CAWVNZ010002746.1:0-138429 GCA_963930735.1 Dioctria linearis | reverse complement strand
AAATTTTGCAAAAAACAATTTTTTACTGTCGAAAATTTTAATTGCGCCAGGGATTAAATTATTCAAAAAATAATTTTTTACTATCGCAAGTTTTAATTGCGCCAAGGATTGCCTATTCTACAGTAAATTATTCAAAAAATAATTTTCTACTGTCGCAAATTTTAATTACGCCAGGGATTGCCTTTTATATAGTAAAATTTTCAAAAAATAATTTTCTACTGTCGCAAATTTTAATTACGCCAGGGATTGCCTTTTATATAGTAAATTCTTCAAAAATTAATTTTATACTGTCGCAAATTTTAAATACGCCAGGGATTGCCTTTTCTATTGTAAATTATTCAAAAAATAATTTTCTACTGTCGCAAATTTTAATTACGCCAGGGATTGCCTTTTCTATAGTAAATTATTCAAAAAATAATTTTATACTGTCGCAAATTTTAATTGCGCCAGGGATTGCCTTTTTTATAGTAAATTATTCAAAAAATAATTTTCTACTGTCGCAAATTTTAATTGCGCCAGGGATTGCCTTTTCTATAGTAAATTATTCAAAAAATAATTTTCAACTGTCGCAAATTGTAATTGCGCCAGGGATTGCCTTTTCTATAGTAAATTATTCAAAAAATAATTTTATACTGTCGCAAATTTTAATTGCGCCAGGGATTGCCTTTTCTATAGTAAATTATTCAAAAAATAATTTTCTACTGTCGCAAATTTTAAGTGCGCCAGGGATTGCCTTTTCTATAGTAAATTATTCAAAAAATAATTTTATACTGTCGCAAATTTTAATTACGCCAGGGATTGCCTTTTCTATAGTAAATTATTCAAAAAATAATTTTATACTGTCGCAAATTTTAATTGCGCCAGGGATTGCCTTTTCTATAGTAAATTATTCAAAAAATAATTTTCTACTGTCGCAAATTTTAACTACGCCAGGGATTGCCTTTTCTATAGTAAATTATTCAAAAAATAATTTTTTACTGTCGCAAATTTTAAGTGCGCCAGGGATTGCCTTTTCAAAAATAATTTTTTACTGTCGCAAATTTTAATTACGCCAGGGATTGCCTTTTCTATAGTAAATTAATCAAAAAATAATTTTTTACTATCGCAAATTTTAATTGCGCCAGGGATTACCTTTTCTATAGTAAATTATTCAAACAATAATTTTTGTACTGTCGCAAATTTTAATTACGCCAGGGATTGCCTTTTCTATAGTAAATTATTCAAAAAATAATTTTTTTCTGTCGCAAATTTTAAGTGCGCCAGGGATTGCCTTTTCTATAGTAAATTTTGCAAAAAATTATTTTTTACTGTCGAAAATTTTAATTACGCCAGGGATTGCCTTTTCTATAGTGAATTATTCAAAAAATAATTTTTTACTATCGCAAGTTTTAATTGCCTTTTCTACAGTAAATTATTCAAAAAATAATTTTCTACTGTCGCAAATTTTAATTACGCCAGGGATTGCCTTTTATATAGTAAAATTTTCAAAAATTAATTTTATACTGTCGCAAATTTTAAATACGCCAGGGATTGCCTTTTCTATAGTAAATTATTCAAAAAATAATTCTCTACTGTCGCAAATTTTAGTTACGCCAGGGATTGCCTTTTCTATAGTAAATTATTCAAAAAATAATTTTCTACTGTCGCAAATTTTAATTAAGCCAGGGATTGCCTTTTCTATAGTAAATTATTCAAAAAATAATTTTATACTGTCGCAAATTTTAATTACGCCAGGGATTGCCTTTTATATAGTAAATTATTCAAAAAATAATTTTCAACTGTCGCAAATTTTAAATACGCCAGGGATTGCCTTTTCTATAGTAAATTATTCAAAAAATAATTTTCAAACTGTCGCAAATTTTAAATACGCCAGGGATTGCGTTTTCTATAGTAAATTATTCAAAAAATAATTTTTTACTGTCGCAAATTTTAATTACGCCAGGGATTGCCTTTTCTATAGTAAATTATTCAAAAAATAATTTTCTACTGTCGCAAATTTTAATTAAGCCAGGGATTGCCTTTTCTATAGTAAATTATTCAAAAAAATAATTTTATACTGTCGCAAATTTTAATTACGCCAGGGATTGCCTTTTATATAGTAAATTATTCAAAAAATAATTTTCAACTGTCGCAAATTTTAAATACGCCAGGGATTGCCTTTTCTATAGTAAATTATTCAAAAAATAATTTTCAACTGTCGCAAATTTTAAAATACGCCAGGGATTTGCGTTTTCTATAGTAAATTATTCAAAAAATAATTTTTTACTGTCGCAAATTTTAATTACGCCAGGGATTGCCTTTTCTATAGTAAATTATTCAAAAAATAATTTTCAACTGTCGCAAATTTTAATTACGCCAGGGATTGCCTTTTCTATAGTAAATTATTCAAAAAATAATTTTTTACTTTCGCAGATTTTAATTACGCCAGGGATTGCCTTTTCTATAGTAAATTATTCAAAAAATAATTTTACACTGTCGCAAATTTTAATTTCGCCAGGGATTGCCTTTTCTACAGTAAATTATTCAAAAAATAATTTTCTACTGTCGCAAATTTTAATTACGCCAGGGATTGCCTTTTCTATAGTAAATCATTCAAAAAATAATTTTTTACTGTCGCAAATTTTAATTACGCCAGGGATTGCCTTTTCTATAGTAAATTATTCAAAAAATAATTTTCTACTGTCGCAAATTTTAATTACGCCAGTGATTGCCTTTTCTATAGCAAATTATTCAAAAAATAATTTTTTACTGTCGCAAATTTTAATTACGCCAGGGATTGCCTTTTCTATAGTAAATTATTCAAAAAATAATTTTTTACTGTCGCAAATTTTAAATATCCCAGGGATTGCCTTTTCTATAGTAAATTATTCAAAAAATAATTTTCTACTGTCGCAAATTTTAATTGGGCCAGGGATTGCCTTTTCTATAGTAAATTATTCAAAAAATAATTTTTTACAATCGCAAGTTTTAATTACGCCAGGGATTGCCTTTTGTATAGTAAATTTTTCAAAAATTAATTTTTTATTGTCGCAAATTTTAAATATCCCAGGGATTGCCTTTTCTATAGTAAATTTCTCACAAATTAATTTCTTACTGTCGCAAATTTTAAGTACGCCAGGGATTACCTTTTCTATAGTAAATTATTCAAAAAATAATTTTTTACTGTCGCAAATTTTAATTGCGCCAGGGATTGCCTTTTCTATAGTAAATTATTGAAAAAATAATTTTCAACTGTCGCAAATTTTAATTACGCCAGGGATTGCCTTTTCTATAGTAAATTTTGCAAAAAATAATTTTATAATGTCGCAAATTTTAATTACGCCAGGGATTGCCTTTTCTATAGTAAATTATTCAAAAAATAATTTTCTACTGTCGCAAATTTTAATTACGCCAGGGATTGCCTTTTCTATAGTAAATTATTCAAAAAATAATTTTATACTGTCGCAAATTTTAATTACGCCAGGGATTGCCTTTTGTATAGTAAATTTTGCAAAAAATAATTTTTTACTGTCGCAAATTTTAATTGCGCCAGGGATTGCCTTTTCTATAGTAAATTATTCAAAAAATAATTTTCTACTGTCGCAAATTTTAATTACGCCAGGGATTGCCTTTTCTATAGTAAATTATTCAAAAAATAATTTTATACTGTCGCAAATTTTAATTATGCCAGGGATTGCCTTTTCTATAGTAAATTTTTCAAAAAATAATTTTTTTACTGTCGCAAATTTTAAATATCCCAGGGATTGCCTTTTCTATAGTAAGTTTCTCACAAATTAATTTCTTACTGTCGCAAATTTTAAATACGCCAGGGATTGCCTTTTCTATAGTAAATTATTCAAAAAATAATTTTTACTGTCGCAAATTTTAAGTGCGCCAGGGATTGCCTTTTCTATAGTAAATTATTCAAAAAATAATTTTCAACTGTCGCAAATTTTAATTACGCCAGGGATTGCCTTTTCTATAGTAAATTATTCAAAAAATAATTTTTTACTGTCGCAAATTTTAATTGCGCCAGGGATTGAATTTTCTATAGTAAATTATTCAAAAAATAATTTTTTACTGTCGCAAATTTTAATTGCGCCAGGGATTGCGTTTTCTACAGTAAATTTTTCAAAATATTAATTTTTTACTGTCGAAAATTTTAATTACGCCAGGGATTGCCTTTTCTATAGTAAATTTTGCAAAAAATAATTTTATACTGTCGCAAATTTTAATTACACCAGGGATTGCCTTTTCTATAGTAAATTATTCAAAAAATAATTTTCTGCTGTCGCAAATTTTAATTACGCCAGGGATTGCCTTTTCTATAGTAAATTATTCAAAAAATAATTTTATACTGTCGCAAATTTTAATTACGCCAGGGATTGCCTTTTCTATAGTAAATTTTGCAAAAAATAATTTTTTACTGTCGCAAATTGTAATTGCGCCAGGGATTGCCTTTTCTATAGTAAATTATTCAAAAAATAATTTTCAACTGTCGCAAATTGTAATTGCGCCAGGGATTACCTTTTCTATAGTAAATTTTTCAAAAAATAATTTTTTACTGTCGCAAATTTTAATTACGCCAGCGATTGCCTTCGCTATAGTAAATTTTTCAAAAACTAATTTTTTACTGTCGCAAATTTTAATTACGCCAGGGATTGCCTTTTCTATAGTAAATTATTCAAAAAATAAGTTTCTACTGTCGCAAATTTTAATTACGCCAGGGATTGCCATTTCTATAGTAAATTATTCAAAAAATAATTTTCTACTGTCGCAAATTTTAATTACGCCAGGGATTGCCTTTTCTATAGTAAATTATTCAAAAAATAATTTTTTACTGTCGCAAATTTTAAATACGCCAGGGATTGCCTTTTCTATAGTAAATTATTCAAAAAAAAAATTTCTACTGTCGCAAATTTTAATTACGCCAGGGATTGCCTTTTCTATAGTAAATTATTCAAAAAATAATTTTCTACTGTCGCAAATTTTAATTACGCCAGGGATTGCCTTTTCTATAGTAAATTATTCAAAAAATAATTTTCTACTGTCGCAAATTTTAATTACGCCAGGGATTGCCTTTTCTATAGTAAATTTTTCAAAAATAATTTTTTACTGTCGCAAATTTTAAATATCCCAGGGATTGCCTTTTCTATAGTAAATTTCTCACAAATTAATTTCTTACTGTCGCAAATTTTAAATACGCCAGGGATTGCCTTTTCTATAGTAAATTATTCAAAAAATAATTTTTTATTGTCGCAAATTTTAATTGCGCCACAGATTGCCTTTTCTATAATAAATTATTCAAAAAATAATTTTCAACTGTCGCAAATTTTAATTAAGCCAGGGATTTCCTTTTCTATAGTAAATTTTGCAAAAAATAATTTTATACTGTCGCAAATTTTAATTACGCCAGGGATTGCCTTTTCTATAGTAAATTATTCAAAAAATAATTTTTTACTATCGCAAGTTTTAATTGCGCCAGGGATTGCCTTTTCTATAGTAAATTATTCAAAAAATAATTTTCTACTGTCGCAAATTTTAATTACGCCAGGGATTGCCTTTTCTATAGTAAATTATTCAAAAAATAATTTTTTACTGTCGCAAATTTTAAGTGCGCCAGGGATTGCCTTTTCTATAGTAAATTATTCAAAAAATAATTTTTTACTGTCGCAAATTTTAATTGCGACAGGGATTGCCTTTTCTATAGTAAATTATTCAAAAAATAATATTCAACTGTCGCAAATTTTAATTACGCCAGGGATTGCCTGTTCTATAGTAAATTTTGCAAAAATAATTTTATACTGTCGAAAATTTTAATTACGCCAAGGATTGCCTTTTATATAGTAAATTATTCAAAAAATAATTTTCTACTGTCGCAAATTTTAATTACGCCAGGGATTGCCTTTTCTATAGTAAATTATTCAAAAAATAATTTTCTACTATCGCAAATTTTAAATACGCCAGGGATTGCCTTTTCTGTAGTAAATTATTCAAAAAATAATTTTCTACTGCCGCAAATTTTGATTACGCCAGGGATTGCCTTTTATATAGTAAATTATTCAAAAAATTATTTTCTACTGTCGCAAATTGTAACTGCGCCAGGGATTACCTTTTCTATAGTAAATTTTTCAAAAAATAATTTTTTACTGTCGCAAATTTTAATTACGCCAGCGATTGCCTTCGCTATAGTAAATTTTTCAAAAACTAATTTTTTACTGTCGCAAATTTTAATTACGCCAGGGATTGCCTTTTCTATAGTAAATTATTCAAAAAATAAGTTTCTACTGTCGCAAATTTTAATTACGCCAGGGATTGCCTTTGCTATAGTAAATTATTCAAAAAATAATTTTCTACTGTCGCAAATTTTAATTACGCCAGGGATTGCCTTTTCTATAGTAAATTATTCAAAAAATAATTTTTTACTGTCGCAAATTTTAAATACGCCAGGGATTGCCTTTTCTATAGTAAATTATTCAAAAAATAATTTTCTACTGTCGCAAATTTTAATTACGCCAGGGATTGCCTTTTCTATAGTAAATTATTCAAAAAATAATTTTCTACTGTCGCAAATTTTAATTACGCCAGGGATTGCCTTTTCTATAGTAAATTATTCAAAAAATAATTTTCTACTGTCGCAAATTTTAATTACGCCAGGGATTGCCTTTTCTATAGTAAATTATTCAAAAAATAATTTTTTACTATCGCAAGTTTTAGTTGCGCCAGGGATTGCCTTTTCTATAGTAAATTATTCAAAAAATAATTTTCTACTGTCGCAAATTTTAATTACGCCAGGGATTGCCTTTTCTATTGTAAATTATTCAAAAAATAATTTTTTACTGTCGCAAATTTTAAGTGCGCCAGGGATTGCCTTTTCTATAGTAAATTATTCAAAAAATAATTTTTTACTGTCGCAAATTTTAATTGCGCCAGGGATTGCCTTTTCTATAGTAAATTATTCAAAAAATAATTTTCAACTGTCGCAAATTTTAATTACGCCAGGGATTGCCTTTTCTATAGTAAATTTTGCAAAAAATAATTTTATACTGTCGAAAATTTTAATTACGCCAGGGATTGCCTTTTCTATAGTAAATTATTCAAAAAATAATTTTCTACTGTCGCAAATTTTAATTACGCCAGGGATTGCCTTTTCTATAGTAAATTATTCAAAAAATAATTTTCTACTATCGCAAATTTTAAATACGCCAGGGATTGCCTTTTCTATAGTAAATTATTCAAAAAATAAGTTTCTACTGCCGCAAATTTTAATTACGCCAGGGATTGCCTTTTATATAGTAAATTATTCAAAAAATTATTTTCTACTGTCGCAAATTTTAATTACGCCAGGGATTGCCTTTTCTATAGTAAATTATTCAAAAAATAATTTTCTACTGTCGCAAATTTTAATTACGCCAGGGATTGCCTTTTCTATTGTAAATTATTCAAAAAATAATTTTTTACTGTCGCAAATTTTAAGTGCGCCAGGGATTGCCTTTTCTATAGTAAATTATTCAAAAAATAATTTTTTACTGTCGCAAATTTTAATTGCGCCAGGGATTGCCTTTTCTATAGTAAATTATTCAAAAAATAATTTTCAACTGTCGCAAATTTTAATTACGCCAGGGATTGCCTTTTCTATAGTAAATTTTGCAAAAAATAATTTTATACTGTCGAAAATTTTAATTACGCCAGGGATTGCCTTTTCTATAGTAAATTATTCAAAAAATAATTTTCTACTGTCGCAAATTTTAATTACGCCAGGGATTGCCTTTTCTATAGTAAATTATTCAAAAAATAATTTTCTACTATCGCAAATTTTAAATACGCCAGGGATTGCCTTTTCTATAGTAAATTATTCAAAAAATAAGTTTCTACTGCCGCAAATTTTAATTACGCCAGGGATTGCCTTTTATATAGTAAATTATTCAAAAAATTATTTTCTACTGTCGCAAATTTTAATTACGCCAGGGATTGCCTTTTCTATAGTAAATTATTCAAAAAATTATTTTTTACTGTCGCAAATTTTAATTACGCCAGGGATTGCCTTTTCTATAGTAAATTATTCAAAAAATAATTTTCTACTGCCGCGAATTTTAATTACGACAGGGATTGCCTTTTATATAGTAAATTATTCAAAAAATAATTTTTTACTATCGCAAGTTTTAATTGCGCCAGGGTTTGCCTTTTCTATAGTAAATTATTCAAAAAATAATTTTCTGCTGTCGCAAATTTTAATTACGCCAGGGATTGCCTTTTCTATAGTAAATTATTCAAAAAATAATTTTATACTGTCGCAAATTTTAATTACGCCAGGGATTGCCTTTTCTATAGTAAATTTTGCAAAAAATAATTTTTTACTGTCGCAAATTGTAATTGCGCCAGGTATTGCTTTTTCTATAGTAAATTATTCAAAAAATAATTTTCAACTGTCGCAAATTGTAATTGCGCCAGGGATTACCTTTCTATAGTAAATTTTTCAAAAAATAATTTTTTACTGTCGCAAATTTTAATTACGCCAGCGATTGCCTTCGCTATAGTAAATTTTTCAAAAACTAATTTTTTACTGTCGCAAATTTTAATTACGCCAGGGATTGCCTTTTCTATAGTAAATTATTCAAAAAATAAGTTTCTACTGTCGCAAATTTTAATTACGCCAGGGATTGCCTTTTCTATAGTAAATTATTCAAAAAATAATTTTCTACTGTCGCAAATTTTAATTACGCCAGGGATTGCCTTTTCTATAGTAAATTATTCAAAAAATAATTTTTTACTGTCGCAAATTTTAAATACGCCAGGGATTGCCTTTTCTATAGTAAATTATTCAAAAAATAATTTTCTACTGTCGCAAATTTTAATTACGCCAGGGATTGCCTCTTCTATAGTAAATTATTCAAAAAATAATTTTCTACTGTCGCAAATTTTAATTACGCCAGGGATTGCCTTTTCTATAGTAAATTATTCAAAAAATAATTTTCTACTGTCGCAAATTTTAATTACGCCAGGGATTGCCTTTTCTATAGTAAATTTTTCAAAAAATAATTTTTTACTGTCGCAAATTTTAAATATCCCAGGGATTGCCTTTTCTATAGTAAATTTCTCACAAATTAATTTCTTACTGTCGCAAATTTTAAATACGCCAGGGATTGCCTTTTCTATAGTAAATTATTCAAAAAATAATTTTTTACTGTAGCAAATTTTAAGTGCGCCAGGGATTGCCTTTTCTATAGTAAATTATTCAAAAAATAATTTTTTACTGTCGCAAATTTTAATTGCGCCAGGGATTGCCTTTTCTATAGTAAATTATTCAAAAAATAATTTTCAACTGTCGCAAATTTTAATTACGCCAGGGATTGCCTTTTCTATAGTAAATTTTGCAAAAAATAATTTTATACTGTCGAAAATTTTAATTACGCCAGGGATTGCCTTTTCTATAGTAAATTATTCAAAAAATAATTTTCTACTGTCGCAAATTTTAATTACGCCAGGGATTGCCTTTTCTATTGTAAATTATTCAAAAAATAATTTTCTACTATCGCAAATTTTAAATACGCCAGGGATTGCCTTTTCTATAGTAAATTATTCAAAAAATAATTTTCTACTGCAGCAAATTTTAATTACGCCAGGGATTGCCTTTTATATAGTAAATTATTCAAAAAATAATTTTCTACTGTCGCAAATTTTAATTACGCCAGGGATTGCCTTTTCTATAGTAAATTATTCAAAAAATAATTTTTTACTGTCGCAAATTGTAATTGCGCCAGGTATTGCCTTTTCTATAGTAAATTATTCAAAAAATAATTTTCAACTGTCGCAAATTGTAATTGCGCCAGGGATTACCTTTCTATAGTAAATTTTTCAAAAAATAATTTTTTACTGTCGCAAATTTTAATTACGCCAGCGATTGCCTTCGCTATAGTAAATTTTTCAAAAACTAATTTTTTACTGTCGCAAATTTTAATTACGCCAGGGATTGCCTTTTCTATAGTAAATTATTCAAAAAATAAGTTTCTACTGTCGCAAATTTTAATTACGCCAGGGATTGCCTTTTCTATAGTAAATTATTCAAAAAATAATTTTCTACTGTCGCAAATTTTAATTACGCCAGGGATTGCCTTTTCTATAGTAAATTATTCAAAAAATAATTTTTTACTGTCGCAAATTTTAAATACGCCAGGGATTGCCTTTTCTATAGTAAATTATTCAAAAAATAATTTTCTACTGTCGCAAATTTTAATTACGCCAGGGATTGCCTTTTCTATAGTAAATTATTCAAAAAATAATTTTCTACTGTCGCAAATTTTAATTACGCCAGGGATTGCCTTTTCTATAGTAAATTATTCAAAAAATAATTTTCTACTGTCGCAAATTTTAATTACGCCAGGGATTGCCTTTTCTATAGTAAATTTTTCAAAAAATAATTTTTTACTGTCGCAAATTTTAAATATCCCAGGGATTGCCTTTTCTATAGTAAATTTCTCACAAATTAATTTCTTACTGTCGCAAATTTTAAATACGCCAGGGATTGCCTTTTCTATAGTAAATTATTCAAAAAATAATTTTCTACTGTCGCAAATTTTAATTACGCCAGGGATTGCCTTTTCTATAGTAAATTTTTCAAAAAATAATTTTTTACTGTCGCAAATTTTAAATATCCCAGGGATTGCCTTTTCTATAGTAAATTTCTCACAAATTAATTTCTTACTGTCGCAAATTTTAAATACGCCAGGGATTGCCTTTTCTATAGTAAATTATTCAAAAAATAATTTTTTACTGTAGCAAATTTTAAATATCCCAGGGATTGCCTTTTCTATAGTAAATTTCTCACAAATTAATTTCTTACTGTCGCAAATTTTAAATACGCCAGGGATTGCCTTTTCTATAGTAAATTATTCAAAAAATAATTTTTTACTGTAGCAAATTTTAAGTGCGCCAGGGATTGCCTTTTCTATAGTAAATTATTCAAAAAATAATTTTCAACTGTCGCAAATTTTAATTACGCCAGGGATTGCCTTTTCTATAGTAAATTATTCAAAAAATAATTTTCTGCTGTCGCAAATTTTAATTACGCCAGGGATTGCCTTTTCTATAGTAAATTATTCAAAAAATAATTTTATACTGTCGCAAATTTTAATTACGCCAGGGATTGCCTTTTCTATAGTAAATTTTGCAAAAAATAATTTTTTACTGTCGCAAATTGTAATTGCGCCAGGGATTGCCTTTTCTATAGTAAATTATTCAAAAAATAATTTTCAACTGTCGCAAATTGTAATTGCGCCAGGGATTACCTTTTCTATAGTAAATTTTTCAAAAAATAATTTTTTACTGTCGCAAATTTTAATTACGCCAGCGATTGCCTTCGCTATAGTAAATTTTTCAAAAACTAATTTTTTACTGTCGCAAATTTTAATTACGCCAGGGATTGCCTTTTCTATAGTAAATTATTCAAAAAATAAGTTTCTACTGTCGCAAATTTTAATTACGCCAGGGATTGCCATTTCTATAGTAAATTATTCAAAAAATAATTTTCTACTGTCGCAAATTTTAATTACGCCAGGGATTGCCTTTTCTATAGTAAATTATTCAAAAAATAATTTTTTACTGTCGCAAATTTTAAATACGCCAGGGATTGCCTTTTCTATAGTAAATTATTCAAAAAAAAAATTTCTACTGTCGCAAATTTTAATTACGCCAGGGATTGCCTTTTCTATAGTAAATTATTCAAAAAATAATTTTCTACTGTCGCAAATTTTAATTACGCCAGGGATTGCCTTTTCTATAGTAAATTATTCAAAAAATAATTTTCTGCTGTCGCAAATTTTAATTACGCCAGGGATTGCCTTTTCTATAGTAAATTATTCAAAAAATAATTTTATACTGTCGCAAATTTTAATTACGCCAGGGATTGCCTTTTCTATAGTAAATTTTGCAAAAAATAATTTTTTACTGTCGCAAATTGTAATTGCGCCAGGGATTGCCTTTTCTATAGTAAATTATTCAAAAAATAATTTTCAACTGTCGCAAATTGTAATTGCGCCAGGGATTACCTTTTCTATAGTAAATTTTTCAAAAAATAATTTTTTACTGTCGCAAATTTTAATTACGCCAGCGATTGCCTTCGCTATAGTAAATTTTTCAAAAACTAATTTTTTACTGTCGCAAATTTTAATTACGCCAGGGATTGCCTTTTCTATAGTAAATTATTCAAAAAATAAGTTTCTACTGTCGCAAATTTTAATTACGCCAGGGATTGCCATTTCTATAGTAAATTATTCAAAAAATAATTTTCTACTGTCGCAAATTTTAATTACGCCAGGGATTGCCTTTTCTATAGTAAATTATTCAAAAAATAATTTTTTACTGTCGCAAATTTTAAATACGCCAGGGATTGCCTTTTCTATAGTAAATTATTCAAAAAAAAAATTTCTACTGTCGCAAATTTTAATTACGCCAGGGATTGCCTTTTCTATAGTAAATTATTCAAAAAATAATTTTCTACTGTCGCAAATTTTAATTACGCCAGGGATTGCCTTTTCTATAGTAAATTATTCAAAAAATAATTTTCTACTGTCGCAAATTTTAATTACGCCAGGGATTGCCTTTTCTATAGTAAATTTTTCAAAAAATAATTTTTTACTGTCGCAAATTTTAAATATCCCAGGGATTGCCTTTTCTATAGTAAATTTCTCACAAATTAATTTCTTACTGTCGCAAATTTTAAATACGCCAGGGATTGCCTTTTCTATAGTAAATTATTCAAAAAATAATTTTTTATTGTCGCAAATTTTAATTGCGCCACAGATTGCCTTTTCTATAATAAATTATTCAAAAAATAATTTTCAACTGTCGCAAATTTTAATTAAGCCAGGGATTTCCTTTTCTATAGTAAATTTTGCAAAAAATAATTTTATACTGTCGCAAATTTTAATTACGCCAGGGATTGCCTTTTCTATAGTAAATTATTCAAAAAATAATTTTTTACTATCGCAAGTTTTAATTGCGCCAGGGATTGCCTTTTCTATAGTAAATTATTCAAAAAATAATTTTCTACTGTCGCAAATTTTAATTACGCCAGGGATTGCCTTTTCTATAGTAAATTATTCAAAAAATAATTTTCTACTGTCGCAAATTTTAATTACGCCAGGGATTGCCTTTTCTATAGTAAATTTTTCAAAAAATAATTTTCTACTGTCGCAAATTTTAATTACGCCAGGGATTGCCTTTTCTATTGTAAATTATTCAAAAAATAATTTTCTACTATCGCAAATTTTAAATACGCCAGGAATTGCCTTTTCTATAGTAAATTATTCAAAAAATAATTTTCTACTGCAGCAAATTTTAATTACGCCAGGGATTGCCTTTTATATAGTAAATTATTCAAAAAATAATTTTCTACTGTCGCAAATTTTAATTACGCCAGGGATTGCCTTTTCTATAGTAAATTATTCAAAAAATAATTTTTTACTGTCGCAAATTGTAATTGCGCCAGGTATTGCCTTTTCTATAGTAAATTATTCAAAAAATAATTTTCAACTGTCGCAAATTGTAATTGCGCCAGGGATTACCTTTCTATAGTAAATTTTTCAAAAAATAATTTTTTACTGTCGCAAATTTTAATTACGCCAGCGATTGCCTTCGCTATAGTAAATTTTTCAAAAACTAATTTTTTACTGTCGCAAATTTTAATTACGCCAGGGATTGCCTTTTCTATAGTAAATTATTCAAAAAATAAGTTTCTACTGTCGCAAATTTTAATTACGCCAGGGATTGCCTTTTTCTATAGTAAATTATTCAAAAAATAATTTTCTACTGTCGCAAATTTTAATTACGCCAGGGATTGCCTTTTCTATAGTAAATTATTCAAAAAATAATTTTTTTACTGTCGCAAATTTTAAATACGCCAGGGATTGCCTTTTCTATAGTAAATTATTCAAAAAATAATTTTCTACTGTCGCAAATTTTAATTACGCCAGGGATTGCCTTTTCTATAGTAAATTATTCAAAAAATAATTTTCTACTGTCGCAAATTTTAATTACGCCAGGGATTGCCTTTTCTATAGTAAATTATTCAAAAAATAATTTTCTACTGTCGCAAATTTTAATTACGCCAGGGATTGCCTTTTCTATAGTAAATTTTTCAAAAAATAATTTTTTACTGTCGCAAATTTTAAATATCCCAGGGATTGCCTTTTCTATAGTAAATTTCTCACAAATTAATTTCTTACTGTCGCAAATTTTAAATACGCCAGGGATTGCCTTTTCTATAGTAAATTATTCAAAAAATAATTTTTTACTGTAGCAAATTTTAAGTGCGCCAGGGATTGCCTTTTCTATAGTAAATTATTCAAAAAATAATTTTTTACTGTCGCAAATTTTAATTGCGCCAGGGATTGCCTTTTCTATAGTAAATTATTCAAAAAATAATTTTCAACTGTCGCAAATTTTAATTACGCCAGGGATTGCCTTTTCTATAGTAAATTTTGCAAAAAATAATTTTATACTGTCGAAAATTTTAATTACGCCAGGGATTGCCTTTTCTATAGTAAATTATTCAAAAAATAATTTTCTACTGTCGCAAATTTTAATTACGCCAGGGATTGCCTTTTCTATAGTAAATTATTCAAAAAATAATTTTCTACTATCGCAAATTTTAAGTGCGCCAGGGATTGCCTTTTCTATAGTAAATTATTCAAAAAATAATTTTTTACTGTCGCAAATTTTAATTGCGCCGGGATTGCCTTTTCTATAGTAAATTATTCAAAAAATAATTTTCAACTGTCGCAAATTTTAATTACGCCAGGGATTGCCTTTTCTATAGTAAATTTTGCAAAAAATAATTTTATACTGTCGAAAATTTTAATTACGCCAGGGATTGCCTTTTCTATAGTAAATTATTCAAAAAATAATTTTCTACTGCCGCAAATTTTAATTACGACAGGGATTGCCTTTTATATAGTAAATTATTCAAAAAATAATTTTTTACTATCGCAAGTTTTAATTGCGCCAGGGATTGCCTTTTCTATAGTAAATTATTCAAAAAATAATTTTCTGCTGTCGCAAATTTTAATTACGCCAGGGATTGCCTTTTCTATAGTAAATTATTCAAAAAATAATTTTATACTGTCGCAAATTTTAATTACGCCAGGGATTGCCTTTTCTATAGTAAATTTTGCAAAAAATAATTTTTTACTGTCGCAAATTGTAATTGCGCCAGGGATTGCCTTTTCTATAGTAAATTATTCAAAAAATAATTTTCAACTGTCGCAAATTGTAATTGCGCCAGGGATTACCTTTTCTATAGTAAATTTTTCAAAAAATAATTTTTTACTGTCGCAAATTTTAATTACGCCAGCGATTGCCTTCGCTATAGTAAATTTTTCAAAAACTAATTTTTTACTGTCGCAAATTTTAATTACGCCAGGGATTGCCTTTTCTATAGTAAATTATTCAAAAAATAAGTTTCTACTGTCGCAAATTTTAATTACGCCAGGGACTGCCTTTTCTATAGTAAATTATTCAAAAAATAATTTTCTACTGTCGCAAATTTTAATTACACCAGGGATTGCCTTTTCTATAGTAAATTATTCAAAAAATAATTTTTTACTGTCGCAAATTTTAAATACGCCAGGGATTGCCTTTTCTATAGTAAATTATTCAAAAAATAATTTTCAACTGTGGCAAATTTTAATTACGCCAGGGATTGCCTTTTCTATAGTAAATTATTCAAAAAATAATTTTCTACTGGCAAATTTAATTACGCCAGGGATTGCCTTTTCTATAGTAAATTATTCAAAAAATAATTTTCTACTGTCGCAAATTTTAATTACGCCAGGGATTGCCTTTTCTATAGTAAATTTTTCAAAAAATAATTTTTTACTGTCGCAAATTTTAAATATCCCAGGGATTGCCTTTTCTATAGTAAATTTCTCACAAATTAATTTCTTACTGTCGCAAATTTTAAATACGCCAGGGATTGCCTTTTCTATAGTAAATTATTCAAAAAATAATTTTTTATTGTCGCAAATTTTAATTGCGCCAGGGATTGCCTTTTCTATAGTAAATTATTCAAAAAATAATTTTCAACTGTCGCAAATTTTAATTACGGCAGGGATTTCCTTTTCTATAGTAAATTTTGCAAAAAACAATTTTATACTGTCGCAAATTTTAATTACGCCAGGGATTGCCTTTTCTATAGTAAATTATTCAAAAAATAATTTTTTACTATCGCAAGTTTTAATTGCGCCAGGAATTGCCTTTTCTATAGTAAATTATTCAAAAAATAATTTTCTACTGTCGCAAATTTTAACTACGCCAGGGATTGCCTTTTCTATAGTAAATTATTCAAAAAATAATTTTTTACTGTCGCAAATTGTAATTGCGCCAGGGATTGCCTTTTCTATAGTAAATTATTCAAAAAATAAGTTTCTACTGTCGCAAATTTTAATTACGCCAGGGATTGCCTTTTCTATAGTAAATTTTGCAAAAAATAATTTTATACGGTCGAAAATTTTAATTACGCCAGGGATTGCCTTTTCTATAGTAAATTATTCAAAAAATAATTTTCTACTGTCGCAAATTTTAATTACGCCAGGGATTGCCTTTTCTATAGTAAATTTTTCAAAAAATAATTTTTTAATGTCGCAAATTTTAAATATCCCAGGGATTGCCTTTTCTATAGTAAATTTCTCACAAATTAATTTCTTACTGCCGCAAATTTTAAATACGCCAGGGATTGCCTTTTCTATAGTAAATTATTCAAAAAATAATTTTTTACTGTCGCAAATTTTAAGTGCGCCAGGGATTGCCTTTTCTATAGTAAATTATTCAAAAAATAATTTTTTACTGTCGCAAATTTTAATTGCGCCAGGGATTGCCTTTTCTATAGTAAATTTTTCAAAAACTAATTTTTTACTGTCGCAAATTTTAATTACGCCAGGGATTGCCTTTTCTATAGTAAATTATTCAAAAAATAAGTTTGTACTGTCGCAAATTTTAATTACGCCAGGGATTGCCTTTTCTATAGTAAATTATTCAAAAAATAAGTTTCTACTGTCGCAAATTTTAATTACGCCAGGGATTGCCTTTTCTATAGTAAATTTTGCAAAAAATAATTTTATACTGTCGAAGATTTTAATTACGCCAGGGATTGCCTTTTCTAAAGTAAATTATTCAAAAAATAATTTTCTACTGTCGCAAATTTTAATTACGCCAGGGATTGCCTTTTCTATAGTAAATTATTCAAAAAATAATTTTCTACTGTCGCAAATTTTAATTACGCCAGGGATTGCCTTTTCTATAGTAAATTATTCAAAAAATAATTTTTTAATGTCGCAAATTTTAAGTGCGCCAGGTATTGCCTTTTCTATAGTAAATTATTCAAAAAATAATTTTTTACTGTCGCAAATTTTAATTGCGCCAGGGATTGCCTTTTCTATAGTAAATTATTCAAAAAATAATTTTCAACTGTCGCAAATTTTAATTACGCCAGGGATTGCCTTTTCTATAGTAAATTGTGCAAAAAATAATTTTATACTGTCGAAAATTTTAATTACGCCAGGGATTGCATTTTCTATAGTAAATTATTCAAAAAATAATTTTCTACTGTCGCAAATTTTAATTACGCCAGGGATTGCCTTTTCTATAGTAAATTATTCAAAAAATAATTTTCTACTATCGCAAATTTTAAATACGCCAGGGATTGCCTTTTCTATAGTAAATTATTCAAAAAATAATTTTCTACTGCCGCAAATTTTAATTACGCCAGGGATTGCCTTTTATATAGTAAATTATTCAAAAAATAATTTTCTACTGTCGCAAATTTTAATTACGCCAGGGATTGCCTTTTCTATAGTAAATTATTCAAAATATAATTTTTTACTGTCGCAAATTTTAATTACGCCAGGGATTGCCTTTTCTATAGTAAATTATTCAAAAAATAATTTTCTACTGCCGCAAATTTTAATTACGACAGGGATTGCCTTTTATATAGTAAATTATTCAAAAAATAATTTTTTACTATCGCAAGTTTTAATTGCGCCAGGGATTGCCTTTTCTATAGTAAATTATTCAAAAAATAATTTTCTACTGTCGCAAATTTTAATTACGCCAGGGATTGCCTTTTCTATAGTAAATTATTCAAAAAATAATTTTTTACTGTCGCAAATTTTAAGTGCGCCAGGGATTGCCTTTTCTATAGTAAATTATTCAAAAAATAATTTTTTACTCTCGCAAATTTTAATTGTGCCAGGGATTGCCTTTTCTATAGTAAATTATTCAAAAAATAATTTTCAACTGTCGCAAATTTTAATTACGCCAGGGATTGCCTTTTCTATAGTAAATTTTGCAAAAAATAATTTTATACTGTCGAAAATTTTAATTACGCCAGGGATTGCCTTTTCTATAGTAAATTATTCAAAAAATAATTTTCTACTGTCGCAAATTTTAATTACGCCAGGGATTGCCTTTTCTATAGTAAATTATTCAAAAAATAATTTTCTACTATCGCAAATTTTAAATACGCCAGGGATTGCCTTTTCTATAGTAAATTATTCAAAAAATAATTTTCTACTGCCGCAAATTTTAATTACGCCAGGGATTGCCTTTTATATAGTAAATTATTCAAAAAATAATTTTCTACTGTCGCAAATTTTAATTACGCCAGGGATTGCCTTTTCTATAGTAAATTATTCAAAAAATAATTTTTTACTGTCGCAAATTTCAAATCCGCCAGGGATTGCCTTTTCTATAGTAAATTTTGCAAAAAATAATTTTATACTGTCGAAAATTTTAATTACGCCAGGGATTGCCTTTTCTATAGTAAATTATTCAAAAAATAATTTTATACTGTCGCAAATTTTAATTACGCCAGGGATTGCCTTTTCTATAGTAAATTATTCAAAAAATAATTTTCTACTGTCGCAAATTTTAATTACGCCAGGGATTGCCTTTTCTATAGTAAATTATTCAAAAAATAATTTTATACTGTCGCAAATTTTAAGTGCGCCAGGGATTGCCTTTTCTATAGTAAATTATTCAAAAAATAATTTTCTACTGTCGTAAATTTTAATTACGCCAGGGATTGCCTTTTCTATATTAAATTTTGCAAAAAATAATTTTATACTGTCGCAAATTTTAATTGCGCCAGGGATTGCCTTTTCTATAGTAAATTATTCAAAAAATAATTTTATACTGTCGCAAATTTTAATTACGCCAGGGATTGCCTTTTCTATAGTAAATTATTCAAAAAATAATTTTCTACTGTCGCAAATTTTAAATATCCCAGGGATTGCCTTTTCTATAGTAAATTTCTCACAAATTAATTTCTTACTGTCGCAAATTTTAAATACGCCAGGGATTGCCTTTTCTATAGTAAATTATTCAAAAAATAATTTTTTATTGTCGCAAATTTTAATTGCGCCAGGGATTGCCTTTTCTATAGTAAATTATTCAAAAAATAATTTTCAACTGTCGCAAATTTTAATTACGCCAGGGATTTCCTTTTCTATATTAAATTTTGCAAAAAATAATTTTATACTGTCGCAAATTTTAATTACGCCAGGGATTGCCTTTTCTATAGTAAATTTTGCAAAAAATAATTTTTTATTGTCGCAAATTGTAATTACGCCAGGGATTGCCTTTTCTATAGTAAATTATTCAAAAAATAATTTTATACTGTCGCAAATTTTAATTACGCCAGGGATTGCCTTTTCTATAGTAAATTTTGCAAAAAATAATTTTTTACTGTCGCAAATT
Organism: Dioctria linearis; assembly: GCA_963930735.1. Taxonomy (NCBI): domain Eukaryota; kingdom Metazoa; phylum Arthropoda; class Insecta; order Diptera; family Asilidae; genus Dioctria; species Dioctria linearis. Next base: position 118,701 of record CAWVNZ010002746.1, on the reverse strand, counting down.
GTAATTGCGCCAGGTATTGCTTTTTCTATAGTAAATTATTCAAAAAATAATTTCAACTGTCGCAAATTGTAATTGCGCCAGGGATTACCTTTCTATAGTAAATTTTTCAAAAAATAATTTTTTACTGTCGCAAATTTTAATTACGCCAGCGATTGCCTTCGCTATAGTAAATTTTTCAAAAACTAATTTTTTACTGTCGCAAATTTTAATTACGCCAGGGATTGCCTTTTCTATAGTAAATTATTCAAAAAATAAGTTTCTACTGTCGCAAATTTTAATTACGCCAGGGATTGCCTTTTCTATAGTAAATTATTCAAAAAATAATTTTCTACTGTCGCTAATTTTAATTACGCCAGGGATTGCCTTTTCTATAGTAAATTATTCAAAAAATAATTTTTTACTGTCGCAAATTTTAAATACGCCAGGGATTGCCTTTTCTATAGTAAATTATTCAAAAAATAATTTTCTACTGTCGCAAATTTTAATTACGCCAGGGATTGCCTCTTCTATAGTAAATTATTCAAAAAATAATTTTCTACTGTCGCAAATTTTAATTACGCCAGGGATTGCCTTTTCTATAGTAAATTATTCAAAAAATAATTTTCTACTGTCGCAAATTTTAATTACGCCAGGGATTGCCTTTTCTATAGTAAATTTTTCAAAAAATAATTTTTTACTGTCGCAAATTTTAAATATCCCAGGGATTGCCTTTTCTATAGTAAATTTCTCACAAATTAATTTCTTACTGTCGCAAATTTTAAATACGCCAGGGATTGCCTTTTCTATAGTAAATTATTCAAAAAATAATTTTTTACTGTAGCAAATTTTAAGTGCGCCAGGGATTGCCTTTTCTATAGTAAATTATTCAAAAAATAATTTTTTACTGTCGCAAATTTTAATTGCGCCAGGGATTGCCTTTTCTATAGTAAATTATTCAAAAAATAATTTTCAACTGTCGCAAATTTTAATTACGCCAGGGATTGCCTTTTCTATAGTAAATTTTGCAAAAAATAATTTTATACTGTCGAAAATTTTAATTACGCCAGGGATTGCCTTTTCTATAGTAAATTATTCAAAAAATAATTTTCTACTGTCGCAAATTTTAATTACGCCAGGGATTGCCTTTTCTATTGTAAATTATTCAAAAAATAATTTTCTACTATCGCAAATTTTAAATACGCCAGGGATTGCCTTTTCTATAGTAAATTATTCAAAAAATAATTTTCTACTGCAGCAAATTTTAATTACGCCAGGGATTGCCTTTTATATAGTAAATTATTCAAAAAATAATTTTCTACTGTCGCAAATTTTAATTACGCCAGGGATTGCCTTTTCTATAGTAAATTATTCAAAAAATAATTTTTTACTGTCGCAAATTGTAATTGCGCCAGGTATTGCCTTTTCTATAGTAAATTATTCAAAAAATAATTTTCAACTGTCGCAAATTGTAATTGCGCCAGGGATTACCTTTCTATAGTAAATTTTTCAAAAAATAATTTTTTACTGTCGCAAATTTTAATTACGCCAGCGATTGCCTTCGCTATAGTAAATTTTTCAAAAACTAATTTTTTACTGTCGCAAATTTTAATTACGCCAGGGATTGCCTTTTCTATAGTAAATTATTCAAAAAATAAGTTTCTACTGTCGCAAATTTTAATTACGCCAGGGATTGCCTTTTCTATAGTAAATTATTCAAAAAATAATTTTCTACTGTCGCAAATTTTAATTACGCCAGGGATTGCCTTTTCTATAGTAAATTATTCAAAAAATAATTTTTTACTGTCGCAAATTTTAAATACGCCAGGGATTGCCTTTTCTATAGTAAATTATTCAAAAAATAATTTTCTACTGTCGCAAATTTTAATTACGCCAGGGATTGCCTTTTCTATAGTAAATTATTCAAAAAATAATTTTCTACTGTCGCAAATTTTAATTACGCCAGGGATTGCCTTTTCTATAGTAAATTATTCAAAAAATAATTTTCTACTGTCGCAAATTTTAATTACGCCAGGGATTGCCTTTTCTATAGTAAATTTTTCAAAAAATAATTTTTTACTGTCGCAAATTTTAAATATCCCAGGGATTGCCTTTTTTATAGTAAATTTCTCACAAATTAATTTCTTACTGTCGCAAATTTTAAATACGCCAGGGATTGCCTTTTCTATAGTAAATTATTCAAAAAATAATTTTTTACTGTAGCAAATTTTAAGTGCGCCAGGGATTGCCTTTTCTATAGTAAATTATTCAAAAAATAATTTTTTACTGTCGCAAATTTTAATTGCGCCAGGGATTGCCTTTTCTATAGTAAATTATTCAAAAATTAATTTTCAACTGTCGCAAATTTTAATTACGCCAGGGATTGCCTTTTCTATAGTAAATTTTGCAAAAAATAATTTTATACTGTCGAAAATTTTAATTACGCCAGGGATTGCCTTTTCTATAGTAAATTATTCAAAAAATAATTTTCTACTGTCGCAAATTTTAATTACGCCAGGGATTGCCTTTTCTATAGTAAATTATTCAAAAAATAATTTTCTACTATCGCAAATTTTAAGTGCGCCAGGGATTGCCTTTTCTATAGTAAATTATTCAAAAAATAATTTTTTACTGTCGCAAATTTTAATTGCGCCAGGGATTGCCTTTTCTATAGTAAATTATTCAAAAAATAATTTTCAACTGTCGCAAATTTTAATTACGCCAGGGATTGCCTTTTCTATAGTAAATTTTGCAAAAAATAATTTTATACTGTCGAAAATTTTAATTACGCCAGGGATTGCCTTTTCTATAGTAAATTATTCAAAAAATAATTTTCTACTGCCGCAAATTTTAATTACGACAGGGATTGCCTTTTATATAGTAAATTATTCAAAAAATAATTTTTTACTATCGCAAGTTTTAATTGCGCCAGGGATTGCCTTTTCTATAGTAAATTATTCAAAAAATAATTTTCTGCTGTCGCAAATTTTAATTACGCCAGGGATTGCCTTTTCTATAGTAAATTATTCAAAAAATAATTTTATACTGTCGCAAATTTTAATTACGCCAGGGATTGCCTTTTCTATAGTAAATTTTGCAAAAAATAATTTTTTACTGTCGCAAATTGTAATTGCGCCAGGGATTGCCTTTTCTATAGTAAATTATTCAAAAAATAATTTTCAACTGTCGCAAATTGTAATTGCGCCAGGGATTACCTTTTCTATAGTAAATTTTTCAAAAAATAATTTTTTACTGTCGCAAATTTTAATTACGCCAGCGATTGCCTTCGCTATAGTAAATTTTCAAAAACTAATTTTTTACTGTCGCAAATTTTAATTACGCCAGGGATTGCCTTTTCTATAGTAAATTATTCAAAAAATAAGTTTCTACTGTCGCAAATTTTAATTACGCCAGGGACTGCCTTTTCTATAGTAAATTATTCAAAAAATAATTTTCTACTGTCGCAAATTTTAATTACACCAGGGATTGCCTTTTCTATAGTAAATTATTCAAAAAATAATTTTTTACTGTCGCAAATTTTAAATACGCCAGGGATTGCCTTTTCTATAGTAAATTATTCAAAAAATAATTTTCAACTGTGGCAAATTTTAATTACGCCAGGGATTGCCTTTTCTATAGTAAATTATTCAAAAAATAATTTTCTACTGGCAAATTTTAATTACGCCAGGGATTGCCTTTTCTATAGTAAATTATTCAAAAAATAATTTTCTACTGTCGCAAATTTTAATTACGCCAGGGATTGCCTTTTCTATAGTAAATTTTTCAAAAAATAATTTTTTACTGTCGCAAATTTTAAATATCCCAGGGATTGCCTTTTCTATAGTAAATTTCTCACAAATTAATTTCTTACTGTCGCAAATTTTAAATACGCCAGGGATTGCCTTTTCTATAGTAAATTATTCAAAAAATAATTTTTTATTGTCGCAAATTTTAATTGCGCCAGGGATTGCCTTTTCTATAGTAAATTATTCAAAAAATAATTTTCAACTGTCGCAAATTTTAATTACGCCAGGGATTTCCTTTTCTATAGTAAATTTTGCAAAAAACAATTTTATACTGTCGCAAATTTTAATTACGCCAGGGATTGCCTTTTCTATAGTAAATTATTCAAAAAATAATTTTTTACTATCGCAAGTTTTAATTGCGCCAGGAATTGCCTTTTCTATAGTAAATTATTCAAAAAATAATTTTCTACTGTCGCAAATTTTAACTACGCCAGGGATTGCCTTTTCTATAGTAAATTATTCAAAAAATAATTTTTTACTGTCGCAAATTGTAATTGCGCCAGGGATTGCCTTTTCTATAGTAAATTATTCAAAAAATAAGTTTCTACTGTCGCAAATTTTAATTACGCCAGGGATTGCCTTTTCTATAGTAAATTTTGCAAAAAATAATTTTATACTGTCGAAAATTTTAATTACGCCAGGGATTGCCTTTTCTATAGTAGATTATTCAAAAAATAATTTTCTACTGTCGCAAATTTTAATTACGCCAGGGATTGCCTTTTCTATAGTAAATTTTTCAAAAAATAATTTTTTAATGTCGCAAATTTTAAATATCCCAGGGATTGCCTTTTCTATAGTAAATTTCTCACAAATTAATTTCTTACTGCCGCAAATTTTAAATACGCCAGGGATTGCCTTTTCTATAGTAAATTATTCAAAAAATAATTTTTTACTGTCGCAAATTTTAAGTGCGCCAGGGATTGCCTTTTCTATAGTAAATTATTCAAAAAATAATTTTTTACTGTCGCAAATTTTAATTGCGCCAGGGATTGCCTTTTCTATAGTAAATTTTTCAAAAACTAATTTTTTACTGTCGCAAATTTTAATTACGCCAGGGATTGCCTTTTCTATAGTAAATTATTCAAAAAATAAGTTTGTACTGTCGCAAATTTTAATTACGCCAGGGATTGCCTTTTCTATAGTAAATTATTCAAAAAATAAGTTTCTACTGTCGCAAATTTTAATTACGCCAGGGATTGCCTTTTCTATAGTAAATTTTGCAAAAAATAATTTTATACTGTCGAAGATTTTAATTACGCCAGGGATTGCCTTTTCTAAAGTAAATTATTCAAAAAATAATTTTCTACTGTCGCAAATTTTAATTACGCCAGGGATTGCCTTTTCTATAGTAAATTATTCAAAAAATAATTTTCTACTGTCGCAAATTTTAATTACGCCAGGGATTGCCTTTTCTATAGTAAATTATTCAAAAAATAATTTTTTACTGTCGCAAATTTTAAGTGCGCCAGGTATTGCCTTTTCTATAGTAAATTATTCAAAAAATAATTTTTTACTGTCGCAAATTTTAATTGCGCCAGGGATTGCCTTTTCTATAGTAAATTATTCAAAAAATAATTTTCAACTGTCGCAAATTTTAATTACGCCAGGGATTGCCTTTTCTATAGTAAATTTTGCAAAAAATAATTTTATACTGTCGAAAATTTTAATTACGCCAGGGATTGCCTTTTCTATAGTAAATTATTCAAAAAATAATTTTCTACTGTCGCAAATTTTAATTACGCCAGGGATTGCCTTTTCTATAGTAAATTATTCAAAAAATAATTTTCTACTATCGCAAATTTTAAATACGCCAGGGATTGCCTTTTCTATAGTAAATTATTCAAAAAATAATTTTCTACTGCCGCAAATTTTAATTACGCCAGGGATTGCCTTTTATATAGTAAATTATTCAAAAAATAATTTTCTACTGTCGCAAATTTTAATTACGCCAGGGATTGCCTTTTCTATAGTAAATTATTCAAAATATAATTTTTTACTGTCGCAAATTTTAATTACGCCAGGGATTGCCTTTTCTATAGTAAATTATTCAAAAAATAATTTTCTACTGCCGCAAATTTTAATTACGACAGGGATTGCCTTTTATATAGTAAATTATTCAAAAAATAATTTTTTACTATCGCAAGTTTTAATTGCGCCAGGGATTGCCTTTTCTATAGTAAATTATTCAAAAAATAATTTTCTACTGTCGCAAATTTTAATTACGCCAGGGATTGCCTTTTCTATAGTAAATTATTCAAAAAATAATTTTTTACTGTCGCAAATTTTAAGTGCGCCAGGGATTGCCTTTTCTATAGTAAATTATTCAAAAAATAATTTTTTACTCTCGCAAATTTTAATTGTGCCAGGGATTGCCTTTTCTATAGTAAATTATTCAAAAAATAATTTTCAACTGTCGCAAATTTTAATTACGCCAGGGATTGCCTTTTCTATAGTAAATTTTGCAAAAAATAATATTATACTGTCGAAAATTTTAATTACGCCAGGGATTGCCTTTTCTATAGTAAATTATTCAAAAAATAATTTTCTACTGTCGCAAATTTTAATTACGCCAGGGATTGCCTTTTCTATAGTAAATTATTCAAAAAATAATTTTCTACTATCGCAAATTTTAATACGCCAGGGATTGCCTTTTCTATAGTAAATTATTCAAAAAATAATTTTCTACTGCCGCAAATTTTAATTACGCCAGGGATTGCCTTTTATATAGTAAATTATTCAAAAAATAATTTTCTACTGTCGCAAATTTTAATTACGCCAGGGATTGCCTTTTCTATAGTAAATTATTCAAAAAATAATTTTTTACTGTCGCAAATTTCAAATCCGCCAGGGATTGCCTTTTCTATAGTAAATTTTGCAAAAAATAATTTTATACTGTCGAAAATTTTAATTACGCCAGGGATTGCCTTTTCTATAGTAAATTATTCAAAAAATAATTTTATACTGTCGCAAATTTTAATAACGCCAGGGATTGCCTTTTCTATAGTAAATTATTCAAAAAATAATTTTCTACTGTCGCAAATTTTAAATATCCCAGGGATTGCCTTTTCTATAGTAAATTTCTCACAAATTAATTTCTTACTGTCGCAAATTTTAAATACGCCAGGGATTGCCTTTTCTATAGTAAATTATTCAAAAAATAATTTTTTATTGTCGCAAATTTTAATTGCGCCAGGGATTGCCTTTTCTATAGTAAATTATTCAAAAAATAATTTTCAACTGTCGCAAATTTTAATTACGCCAGGGATTTCCTTTTCTATATTAAATTTTGCAAAAAATAATTTTATACTGTCGCAAATTTTAATTACGCCAGGGATTGCCTTTTCTATAGTAAATTTTGCAAAAAATAATTTTTTATTGTCGCAAATTGTAATTACGCCAGGGATTGCCTTTTCTATAGTAAATTTTGCAAAAAATTATTTTTTATTGTCGCAAATTGTAATTGCGCCAGGGATTGCCTTTTCTATAGTAAATTATTCAAAAAATAATTTTCAACTGTCGCAAATTGTAATTGCGCCAGGGATTACATTTTCTATAGTAAATTTTTCAAAAAATAATTTTATACTGTCGCAAATTTTAATTACGCCAGGGATTGCCTTTTCTATAGTAAATTATTCAAAAAATAATTTTCTACTGTCGCAAATTTTAAATATCCCAGGGATTGCCTTTTCTATAGTAAATTTCTCACAAATTAATTTCTTACTGTCGCAAATTTTAAATACGCCAGGGATTGCCTTTTCTATAGTCAATTATTCAAAAAATAATTTTCTACTGCCGCAAATTTTAATTACGCCAGGGATTGCCTTTTATATAGTAAATTATTCAAAAAATAATTTTCTACTGTCGCAAATTTTAATTACGCCAGGGATTGCCCTTTCTATAGTAAATTATTCAAAAAATAATTTTTTACTGTCGCAAATTTCAAATCCGCCAGGGATTGCCTTTTCTATAGTAAATTTTGCAAAAATAATTTTATACTGTCGCAAATTTTAATTACGCCAGGGTTTGCCTTTTCTATAGTAAATTATTCAAAAAATAATTTTCTGCTGTCGCAAATTTTAATTACGCCAGGGATTGCCTTTTCTATAGTAAATTATTCAAAAAATAATTTTTTATTGTCGCAAATTTTAATTGCGCCAGGGATTGCCTTTTCTATAGTAAATTATTCAAAAAATAATTTTCAACTGTCGCAAATTTTAATTACGCCAGGGATTTCCTTTTCTATAGTAAATTGTGCAAAAAATAATTTTATACTGTCGCAAATTTTAATTACGCCAGGGATTGCCTTTTCTATAGTAAATTATTCAAAAAATAATTTTCTACTGTCGCAAATTTTAAATATCCCAGGGATTGCCTTTTCTATAGTAAATTTCTCACAAATTAATTTCTTACTGTCGCAAATTTTAAATACGCCAGGGATTGCCTTTTCTATAGTAAATTATTCAAAAAATAATTTTTTATTGTCGCAAATTTTAATTGCGCCAGGGATTGCCTTTTCTATAGTAAATTATTCAAAAAATAATTTTCTACTGTCGCAAATTTTAATTACGCCAGGGATTGCCTTTTCTATAGTAAATTATTCAAAAAATAATTTTTTACTGTCGCAAATTTCAAATCCGCCAGGGATTGCCTTTTCTATAGTAAATTTTGCAAAAATAATTTTATACTGTCGAAAATTTTAATTACGCCAGGGATTGCCTTTTCTATAGTAAATTATTCAAAAAATAATTTTCTACTGTCGCAAATTTTAATTACGCCAGGGATTGCCTTTTCTATAGTAAATTATTCAAAAAATAATTTTATACTGTCGCAAATTTTAAGTGCGCCAGGGCTTGCCTTTTCTATAGTAAATTATTCAAAAAATAATTTTCTACTGTCGTAAATTTTAATTACGCCAGGGATTGCCTTTTCTATATTAAATTTTGCAAAAAATAATTTTATACTGTCGCAAATTTTAATTGCGCCAGGGATTGCCTTTTCTATAGTAAATTATTCAAAAAATAATTTTATACTGTCGCAAATTTTAATTACGCCAGGGATTGCCTTTTCTATAGTAAATTATTCAAAAAATAATTTTCTACTGTCGCAAATTTTAAATATCCCAGGGATTGCCTTTTCTATAGTAAATTTCTCACAAATTAATTTCTTACTGTCGCAAATTTTAAATACGCCAGGGATTGCCTTTTCTATAGTAAATTATTCAAAAAATAATTTTTTATTGTCGCAAATTTTAATTGCGCCAGGGATTGCCTTTTCTATAGTAAATTATTCAAAAAATAATTTTCAACTGTCGCAAATTTTAATTACGCCAGGGATTTCCTTTTCTATATTAAATTTTGCAAAAAATAATTTTATACTGTCGCAAATTTTAATTACGCCAGGGATTGCCTTTTCTATAGTAAATTTTGCAAAAAATAATTTTTTATTGTCGCAAATTGTAAATTACGCCAGGGATTGCCTTTTCTATAGTAAATTTTGCAAAAAATAATTTTTTATTGTCGCAAATTGTAATTGCGCCAGGGATTGCCTTTTCTATAGTAAATTATTCAAAAAATAATTTTCAAATGTCGCAAATTGTAATTGCGCCAGGGATTACATTTTCTATAGTAAATTTTTCAAAAAATAATTTTATACTGTCGCAAATTTTAATTACGCCAGGGATTGCCTTTTCTATAGTAAATTATTCAAAAAATAATTTTCTACTGTCGCAAATTTTAAATATCCCAGGGATTGCCTTTTCTATAGTAAATTTCTCACAAATTAATTTCTTACTGTCGCAAATTTTAAATACGCCAGGGATTGCCTTTTCTATAGTCAATTATTCAAAAAATAATTTTCTACTGCCGCAAATTTTAATTACGCCAGGGATTGCCTTTTATATAGTAAATTATTCAAAAAATAATTTTCTACTGTCGCAAATTTTAATTACGCCAGGGATTGCCCTTTCTATAGTAAATTATTCAAAAAATAATTTTTTACTGTCGCAAATTTCAAATCCGCCAGGGATTGCCTTTTCTATAGTAAATTTTGCAAAAAATAATTTTATACTGTCGCAAATTTTAATTACGCCAGGGATTGCCTTTTCTATAGTAAATTATTCAAAAAATAATTTTCTGCTGTCGCAAATTTTAATTACGCCAGGGATTGCCTTTTCTATAGTAAATTATTCAAAAAATAATTTTTTATTGTCGCAAATTTTAATTGCGCCAGGGATTGCCTTTTCTATAGTAAATTATTCAAAAAATAATTTTCAACTGTCGCAAATTTTAATTACGCCAGGGATTTCCTTTTCTATAGTAAATTGTGCAAAAAATAATTTTATACTGTCGCAAATTTTAATTACGCCAGGGATTGCCTTTTCTATAGTAAATTATTCAAAAAATAATTTTCTACTGTCGCAAATTTTAAATATCCCAGGGATTGCCTTTTCTATAGTAAATTTCTGACAAATTAATTTCTTACTGTCGCAAATTTTAAATACGCCATGTATTGCCTTTTCTATAGTAAATTATTCAAAAAATAATTTTTTATTGTCGCAAATTTTAATTGCGCCAGGGATTGCCTTTTCTATAGTAAATATTCAAAAAATAATTTTCTACTGTCGCAAATTTTAATTACGCCAGGGATTGCCTTTTCTATAGTAAATTATTCAAAAAAATAATTTTTTACTGTCGCAAATTTCAAATCCGCCAGGGATTGCCTTTTCTATAGTAAATTTTGCAAAAAATAATTTTATACTGTCGAAAATTTTTAATTACGCCAGGATTGCTTTGCTATAGTAAATTATTCAAAAAATAATTTTCTACTGTCGCAAATTTTAATTACGCCAGGGATTGCCTTTTCTATAGTAAATTATTCAAAAATAATTTTCTACTATCGCAAATTTTAAATACGCCAGGGATTGCCTTTTGTATAGTAAATTATTCAAAAAATAATTTTCTACTGCCGCAAATTTTAATTACGCCAGGGATTGCCTTTTATATAGTAAATTATTAAAAAAATAATTTTTTACTGTCGCAAATTTCAAATCCGCCAGGATTGCCTTTTCTATAGTAAATTATTCAAAAAATAATTTTTTACTATCGCAAGTTTTAATTGCGCCAGGATTGCCTTTTCTACAGTAAATTTTGCAAAAAATAATTTTTTACTGTCGCAAATTTTAATTGCGCCAGGGATTGCCTTTTCTATAGTAAATTATTCAAAAAATAATTTTTTTACTGTCGCAAATTTCAAATCCGCCAGGGATTGCCTTTTCTATAGTAAATTATTCAAAAAATAATTTTTTACTATCGCAAGTTTTAATTGCGCCAGGGATTGCCTTTTCTACAGTAAATTTTGCAAAAAATAATTTTCTACTGTCGCAAATTTTAAATACGCCAGGGATTGCCTTTTCTATAGTCAATTATTCAAAAAATAATTTTCTACTGCCGCAAATTTTAATTACGCCAGCGATTGCCTTTTATATAGTAAATTATTCAAAAAATAATTTTCTACTGTCGCAAATTTTAATTACGCCAGGGATTGCCTTTTCTATAGTAAATTATTCAAAAAATAATTTTCTACTGCCGCAAATTTTAATTACGCCAGGGATTGCCTTTTTTATAGTAAATTATTCAAAAAATAATTTTCTACTGTCGCAAATTTTAATTACGCCAGGGATTGCCCTTTCTATAGTAAATTATTCAAAAAATAATTTTTTACTGTCGCAAATTTCAAATCCGCCAGGGATTGCCTTTTCTATAGTAAATTTTGCAAAAAATAATTTTATACTGTCGCAAATTTTAATTACGCCAGGGATTGCCTTTTCTATAGTAAATTATTCAAAAAATAATTTTCTGCTGTCGCAAATTTTAAGTGCGCCAGGGATTGCCTTTTCTATAGTAAATTATTCAAAAAATAATTTTATACTGTCGCAAATTTTAATTACGCCAGGGATTGCCTTTTCTATAGTAAATTATTCAAAAAATAATTTTTCTACTGTCGCAAATTTTAATTACGCCAGGGATTGCCTTTTCTATAGTAAATTATTCAAAAATAATTTTATACTGTCGCAAATTTTAAGTGCGCCAGGGATTGCCTTTTCTATAGTAAATTATTCAAAAAATAATTTTCTACTGTCGCAAATTTTAATTAAGCCAGGGATTGCCCTTTCTATAGTAAATTATTCAAAAAATAATTTTTTACTGTCGCAAATTTCAAATCCGCCAGGGATTGCCTTTTCTATAGTAAATTTTGCAAAAAATAATTTTATACTGTCGCAAATTTTAATTACGCCAGGGATTGCCTTATCTATAGTTAATTATTCAAAAAATAATTTTCTGCTGTCGCAAATTTTAAGTGCGCCAGGGATTGCCTTTTCTATAGTAAATTATTCAAAAAATAATTTTATACTGTCGCAAATTTTAATTACGCCAGGGATTGCCTTTTCTATAGTAAATTAGTAAATTATTCAAAAAATAATTTTCTACTGTCGCAAATTTTAATTACGCCAGGGATTTCCTTTTCTATATTAAATTTTGCAAAAAATAATTTTATACTGTCGCAAATTTTAATTACGTCAGGGATTGCCTTTTCTATAGTAAATTTTGCAAAAAATAATTTTTTATTGTCGCAAATTGTAATTACGACTGGGATTGCCTTTTCTATAGTAAATTTTGCAAAAAATAATTTTTTATTGTCGCAAATTGTAATTGCGCCAGGGATTGCCTTTTCTATAGTAAATTATTCAAAAAATAATTTTCAACTGTCGCAAATTGTAATTGCGCCAGGGATTACATTTTCTATAGTAAATTTTTCAAAAAATAATTTTATACTGTCGCAAATTTTAATTACGCCAGGGATTGCCTTTTCTATAGTAAATTATTCAAAAAATAATTTTCTACTGTCGCAAATTTTAAATATCCCAGGGATTGCCTTTTCTATAGTAAATTTCTCACAAATCAATTTCTTACTGTCGCAAATTTTAAATACGCCAGGGATTGCCTTTTCTATAGTCAATTATTCAAAAAATAATTTTCTACTGCCGCAAATTTTAATTACGCCAGGGTTTGCCTTTTATATAGTAAATTATTCAAAAAATAATTTTCTACTGTCGCAAATTTTAATTACGCCAGGGATTGCCCTTTCTATAGTAAATTATTCAAAAAATAATTTTTTACTGTCGCAAATTTCAAATCCGCCAGGGATTGCCTTTTCTATAGTAAATTTTGCAAAAAATAATTTTATACTGTCGCAAATTTTAATTACGCCAGGGATTGCCTTTTCTATAGTAAATTATTCAAAAAATAATTTTCTGCTGTCGCAAATTTTAATTACGCCAGGGATTGCCTTTTCTATAGTAAATTATTCAAAAAATAATTTTTTATTGTCGCAAATTTTAATTGCGCCAGGGATTGCCTTTTCTATAGTAAATTATTCAAAAAATAATTTTCAACTGTCGCAAATTTTAATTACGCCAGGGATTTCCTTTTCTATAGTAAATTGTGCAAAAAATAATTTTATACTGTCGCAAATTTTAATTACGCCAGGGATTGCCTTTTCTATAGTAAATTATTCAAAAAATAATTTTCTACTGTCGCAAATTTTAAATATCCCAGGGATTGCCTTTTCTATAGTAAATTTCTCACAAATTAATTTCTTACTGTCGCAAATTTTAAATACGCCAGGGATTGCCTTTTCTATAGTAAATTATTCAAAAAATAATTTTTTATTGTCGCAAATTTTAATTGCGCCAGGGATTGCCTTTTCTATAGTAAATTATTCAAAAAATAATTTTCTACTGTCGCAAATTTTAATTACGCCAGGGATTGCCTTTTCTATAGTAAATTATTCAAAAAATAATTTTTTACTGTCGCAAATTTCAAATCCGCCAGGGATTGCCTTTTCTATAGTAAATTTTGCAAAAAATAATTTTATACTGTCGAAAATTTTAATTACGCCAGGGATTGCCTTTGCTATAGTAAATTATTCAAAAAATAATTTTCTACTGTCGCAAATTTTAATTACGCCAGGGATTGCCTTTTCTATAGTAAATTATTCAAAAAATAATTTTCTACTATCGCAAATTTTAAATACGCCAGGGATTGCCTTTTGTATAGTAAATTTATTCAAAAAATAATTTTCTACTGCCGCAAATTTTAATTACGCCAAGGATTGCCTTTTATATAGTAAATTATTAAAAAAATAATTTTTTACTGTCGCAAATTTCAAATCCGCCAGGGATTGCCTTTTCTATAGTAAATTATTCAAAAAATAATTTTTTACTATCGCAAGTTTTAATTGCGCCAGGGATTGCCTTTTCTACAGTAAATTTTGCAAAAAATAATTTTTTACTGTCGCAAATTTTAATTGCGCCAGGGATTGCCTTTTCTATAGTAAATTATTCAAAAAATAATTTTTTACTGTCGCAAATTTCAAATCCGCCAGGGATTGCCTTTTCTATAGTAAATTATTCAAAAAATAATTTTTTACTATCGCAAGTTTTAATTGCGCCAGGGATTGCCTTTTCTACAGTAAATTTGCAAAAAATAATTTTCAACTGTCGCAAATTTTAAATACGCCAGGGATTGCCTTTTCTATAGTCAATTATTCAAAAAATAATTTTCTACTGCCGCAAATTTTAATTACGCCAGGGATTGCCTTTTATATAGTAAATTATTCAAAAAATAATTTTCTACTGTCGCAAATTTTAATTACGCCAGGGATTGCCTTTTCTATAGTAAATTATTCAAAAAATAATTTTCTACTGCCGCAAATTTTAATTACGCCAGGGATTGCCTTTTATATAGTAAATTATTCAAAAAATAATTTTCTACTGTCGCAAATTTTAATTACGCCAGGGATTGCCCTTTCTATAGTAAATTATTCAAAAAATAATTTTTTACTGTCGCAAATTTCAAATCCGCCAGGGATTGCCTTTTCTATAGTAAATTTTGCAAAAAATAATTTTATACTGTCGCAAATTTTAATTACGCCAGGGATTGCCTTTTCTATAGTAAATTATTCAAAAAATAATTTTCTGCTGTCGCAAATTTTAAGTGCGCCAGGGATTGCCTTTTCTATAGTAAATTATTCAAAAAATAATTTTATACTGTCGCAAATTTTAATTACGCCAGGGATTGCCTTTTCTATAGTAAATTATTCAAAAAATAATTTTCTACTGTCGCAAATTTTAATTACGCCAGGGATTGCCTTTTCTATAGTAAATTATTCAAAAAATAATTTTATACTGTCGCAAATTTTAAGTGCGCCAGGGATTGCCTTTTCTATAGTAAATTATTCAAAAAATAATTTTCTACTGTCGTAAATTTTAATTACGCCAGGGATTGCCTTTTCTATATTAAATTTTGCAAAAAATAATTTTATACTGTCGCAAATTTTAATTGCGCCAGGGATTGCCTTTTCTATAGTAAATTATTCAAAAATAATTTTATACTGTCGCAAATTTTAATTACGCCAGGGATTGCCTTTTCTATAGTAAATTATTCAAAAAATAATTTTCTACTGTCGCAAATTTTAAATATCCCAGGGATTGCCTTTCTATAGTAAACTTCTCACAAATTAATTTCTTACTGTCGCAAATTTTAAATACGCCAGGGATTGCCTTTTCTATAGTAAATTATTCAAAAAATAATTTTTTATTGTCGCAAATTTTAAATACGCCAGGGATTGCCCTTTCTATAGTCAATTATTCAAAAAATAATTTTTTACTGTCGCAAATTTCAACTCCGCCAGGGATTGCCTTTTCTATAGTAAATTTTGCAAAAAATAATTTTATACTGTCGCAAATTTTAATTACGCCAGGGATTGCCTTTTCTATAGTAAATTATTCAAAAAATAATTTTCTGCTGTCGCAAATTTTAATTACGCCAGGTATTGCCTTTTCTATAGTAAATTATTCAAAAAATAATTTTTTATTGTCGCAAATTTTAATTGCGCCAGGGATTGCCTTTTCTATAGTAAATTATTCAAAAAATAATTTTCAACTGTCGCAAATTTTAATTACGCCAGGGATTTCCTTTTCTATAGTAAATTGTGCAAAAAATAATTTTATACTCTCGCAAATTTTAATTACGCCAGGGATTGCCTTTTCTATAGTAAATTATTCAAAAATAATTTTCTACTGTCGCAAATTTTAAATATCCCAGGGATTGCCTTTTCTATAGTAAATTTCTCACAAATTAATTTCTTACTGTCGCAAATTTTAAATACGCCAGGGATTGCCTTTTCTATAGTAAATTATTCAAAAAATAATTTTTTATTGTCGCAAATTTTAATTGCGCCAGGGATTGCCTTTTCTATAGTAAATTATTCAAAAAATAATTTTCAACTGTCGCAAATTTTAATTACGCCAGGGATTTCCTTTTCTATATTAAATTTTGCAAAAAATAATTTTATACTGTCGCAAATTTTAATTACGCCAGGGATTGCCTTTTCTATAGTAAATTTTGCAAAAAATAATTTTTTACTGTCGCAAATTTTAATTGCGCCAGGGATTGCCTTTTCTATAGTAAATTATT
Organism: Dioctria linearis; assembly: GCA_963930735.1. Taxonomy (NCBI): domain Eukaryota; kingdom Metazoa; phylum Arthropoda; class Insecta; order Diptera; family Asilidae; genus Dioctria; species Dioctria linearis. The sequence goes on along the minus strand of CAWVNZ010002746.1, from coordinate 102,383 downwards.
CAAAAAATAATTTTCAACTGTCGCAAATTTTAATTACGCCAGGGATTGCCTTTTCTATAGTAAATTATTCAAAAAATAATTTTCTACTGTCGCAAATTTTAAATATCCCAGGGATTGCCTTTTCTATAGTAAATTTCTCACAAATTAATTTCTTACTGTCGCAAATTTTAAATACGCCAGGGATTGCCTTTTCTATAGTCAATTATTCAAAAAATAATTTTCTACTGCCGCAAATTTTAATTACGCCAGGGTTTGCCTTTTATATAGTAAATTATTCAAAAAATAATTTTCTACTGTCGCAAATTTTAATTACGCCAGGGATTGCCCTTTCTATAGTAAATTATTCAAAAAATAATTTTTTACTGTCGCAAATTTCAAATCCGCCAGGGATTGCCTTTTCTATAGTAAATTTTGCAAAAAATAATTTTATACTGTCGCAAATTTTAATTACGCCAGGGATTGCCTTTTCTATAGTAAATTATTCAAAAAATAATTTTCTGCTGTCGCAAATTTTAATTACGCCAGGGATTGCCTTTTCTATAGTAAATTATTCAAAAAATAATTTTTTATTGTCGCAAATTTTAATTGCGCCAGGGATTGCCTTTTCTATAGTAAATTATTCAAAAAATAATTTTCAACTGTCGCAAATTTTAATTACGCCAGGGATTTCCTTTTCTATAGTAAATTGTGCAAAAAATAATTTTATACTGTCGCAAATTTTAATTACGCCAGGGATTGCCTTTTCTATAGTAAATTATTCAAAAAATAATTTTCTACTGTCGCAAATTTTAAATATCCCAGGATTGCCTTTTCTATAGTAAATTTCTCACAAATTAATTTCTTACTGTCGCAAATTTTAAATACGCCAGGGATTGCCTTTTCTATAGTAAATTATTCAAAAAATAATTTTTTATTGTCGCAAATTTTAATTGCGCCAGGGATTGCCTTTTCTATAGTAAATTATTCAAAAAATAATTTTCTACTGTCGCAAATTTTAATTACGCCGGGGATTGCCTTTTCTATAGTAAATTATTCAAAAAATAATTTTTTACTGTCGCAAATTTCAAATCCGCCAGGGATTGCCTTTTCTATAGTAAATTTTGCAAAAAATAATTTTATACTGTCGAAAATTTTAATTACGCCAGGGATTGCCTTTGCTATAGTAAATTATTCAAAAAATAATTTTCTACTGTCGCAAATTTTAATTACGCCAGGGATTGCCTTTTCTATAGTAAATTATTCAAAAAATAATTTTCTACTATCGCAAATTTTAAATACGCCAGGGATTGCCTTTTGTATAGTAAATTATTCAAAAAATAATTTTCTACTGCCGCAAATTTTAATTACGCCAAGGATTGCCTTTTATATAGTAAATTATTAAAAAAATAATTTTTTACTGTCGCAAATTTCAAATCCGCCAGGGATTGCCTTTTCTATAGTAAATTATTCAAAAAATAATTTTTTACTATCGCAAGTTTTAATTGCGCCAGGGATTGCCTTTTCTACAGTAAATTTTGCAAAAAATAATTTTTTACTGTCGCAAATTTTAATTGCGCCAGGGATTGCCTTTTCTATAGTAAATTATTCAAAAAATAATTTTTTACTGTCGCAAATTTCAAATCCGCCAGGGATTGCCTTTTCTATAGTAAATTATTCAAAAAATAATTTTTTACTATCGCAAGTTTTAATTGCGCCAGGGATTGCCTTTTCTACAGTAAATTTTGCAAAAAATAATTTTCTACTGTCGCAAATTTTAAATACGCCAGGGATTGCCTTTTCTATAGTCAATTATTCAAAAAATAATTTTCTACTGCCGCAAATTTTAATTACGCCAGGGATTGCCTTTTATATAGTAAATTATTCAAAAAATAATTTTCAACTGTCGCAAATTTTAATTACGCCAGGGATTGCCTTTTCTATAGTAAATTATTCAAAAAATAATTTTCTACTGCCGCAAATTTTAATTACGCCAGGGATTGCCTTTTATATAGTAAATTATTCAAAAAATAATTTTCTACTGTCGCAAATTTTAATTACGCCAGGGATTGCCCTTTCTATAGTAAATTATTCAAAAAATAATTTTTTACTGTCGCAAATTTCAAATCCGCCAGGGATTGCCTTTTCTATAGTAAATTTTGCAAAAAATAATTTTATACTGTCGCAAATTTTAATTACGCCAGGGATTGCCTTTTCTATAGTAAATTATTCAAAAAATAATTTTCTGCTGTCGCAAATTTTAAGTGCGCCAGGGATTGCCTTTTCTATAGTAAATTATTCAAAAAATAATTTTATACTGTCGCAAATTTTAATTACGCCAGGGATTGCCTTTTCTATAGTAAATTATTCAAAAAATAATTTTCTACTGTCGCAAATTTTAATTACGCCAGGGATTGCCTTTTCTATAGTAAATTATTCAAAAAATAATTTTATACTGTCGCAAATTTTAAGTGCGCCAGGGATTGCCTTTTCTATAGTAAATTATTCAAAAAATAATTTTCTACTGTCGTAAATTTTAATTACGCCAGGGATTGCCTTTTCTATATTAAATTTTGCAAAAAATAATTTTATACTGTCGCAAATTTTAATTGCGCCAGGGATTGCCTTTTCTATAGTAAATTATTCAAAAAATAATTTTATACTGTCGCAAATTTTAATTACGCCAGGGATTGCCTTTTCTATAGTAAATTATTCAAAAAATAATTTTCTACTGTCGCAAATTTTAAATATCCCAGGGATTGCCTTTTCTATAGTAAATTTCTCACAAATTAATTTCTTACTGTCGCAAATTTTAAATACGCCAGGGATTGCCTTTTCTATAGTAAATTATTCAAAAAATAATTTTTTATTGTCGCAAATTTTAAATACGCCAGGGATTGCCCTTTCTATAGTCAATTATTCAAAAAATAATTTTTTACTGTCGCAAATTTCAAATCCGCCAGGGATTGCCTTTTCTATAGTAAATTTTGCAAAAAATAATTTTATACTGTCGCAAATTTTAATTACGCCAGGGATTGCCATTTCTATAGTAAATTATTCAAAAAATAATTTTCTGCTGTCGCAAATTTTAATTACGCCAGGTATTGCCTTTTCTATAGTAAATTATTCAAAAAATAATTTTTTATTGTCGCAAATTTTAATTGCGCCAGGGATTGCCTTTTCTATAGTAAATTATTCAAAAAATAATTTTCAACTGTCGCAAATTTTAATTACGCCAGGGATTTCCTTTTCTATAGTAAATTGTGCAAAAAATAATTTTATACTGTCGCAAATTTTAATTACGCCAGGGATTGCCTTTTCTATAGTAAATTATTCAAAAAATAATTTTCTACTGTCGCAAATTTTAAATATCCCAGGGATTGCCTTTTCTATAGTAAATTTCTCACAAATTAATTTCTTACTGTCGCAAATTTTAAATACGCCAGGGATTGCCTTTTCTATAGTAAATTATTCAAAAAATAATTTTTTATTGTCGCAAATTTTAATTGCGCCAGGGATTGCCTTTTCTATAGTAAATTATTCAAAAAATAATTTTCAACTGTCGCAAATTTTAATTACGCCAGGGATTTCCTTTTCTATATTAAATTTTGCAAAAAATAATTTTATACTGTCGCAAATTTTAATTACGCCAGGGATTGCCTTTTCTATAGTAAATTTTGCAAAAAATAATTTTTTATTGTCGCAAATTGTAATTGCGCCAGGGATTGCCTTTTCTATAGTAAATTATTCAAAAAATAATTTTCAACTGTCGCAAATTGTAATTGCGCCAGGGATTACATTTTCTATAGTAAATTTTTCAAAAAATAATTTTTTACTGTCGCAAATTTTAATTACGCCAGGGATTGCCTTTTCTATAGTAAATTATTCAAAAAATAATTTTCTACTGTCGCAAATTTTAATTACGCCAGGGATTGCCTTTTCTATAGTAAATTATTCAAAAAATAATTTTTTACTGTCGCAAATTTTAATTGCGCCAGGGATTGCCTTTTCTATAGTAAATTATTCAAAAAATAATTTTCAACTGTCGCAAATTTTAATTACGCCAGGGATTGCCTTTTCTATAGTAAATTTTGCAAAAAATAATTTTATACTGTCGAAAATTTTAATTACGCCAGGGATTGCCTTTGCTATAGTAAATTATTCAAAAAATAATTTTCTACTGTCGCAAATTTTAATTACGCCAGGGATTGCCTTTTCTATAGTAAATTATTCAAAAAATAATTTTCTACTATCGCAAATTTTAAATACGCCAGGGATTGCCTTTTGTATAGTAAATTATTCAAAAAATAATTTTCTACTGCCGCAAATTTTAATTACGCCAGGGATTGCCTTTTCTATAGTAAATTATTCAAAAAATAATTTTTTATTGTCGCAAATTTTAATTGCGCCAGGGATTGCCTTTTCTATAGTAAATTATTCAAAAAATAATTTTCAACTGTCGCAAATTTTAATTACGCCAGGGATTTCCTTTTCTATAGTAAATTGTGCAAAAAATAATTTTATACTGTCGCAAATTTTAATTACGCCAGGGATTGCCTTTTATATAGTAAATTATTCAAAAAATAATTTTCTACTGTCGCAAATTTTAAATATCCCAGGGATTGCCTTTTCTATAGTAAATTTCTCACAAATTAATTTCTTACTGTCGCAAATTTTAAATACGCCAGGGATTGCCTTTTATATAGTAAATTATTAAAAAAATAATTTTTTACTGTCGCAAATTTCAAATCCGCCAGGGATTGCCTTTTCTATAGTAAATTATTCAAAAAATAATTTTTTACTATCGCAAGTTTTAATTGCGCCAGGGATTGCCTTTTCTACAGTAAATTTTGCAAAAAATAATTTTTTACTGTCGCAAATTTTAATTGCGCCAGGGATTGCCTTTTCTATAGTAAATTATTCAAAAAATAATTTTTTACTGTCGCAAATTTCAAATCCGCCAGGGATTGCCTTTTCTATAGTAAATTATTCAAAAAATAATTTTTTACTATCGCAAGTTTTAATTGCGCCAGGGATTGCCTTTTCTACAGTAAATTTTGCAAAAAATAATTTTCTACTGTCGCAAATTTTAAATACGCCAGGGATTGCCTTTTCTATAGTCAATTATTCAAAAAATAATTTTCTACTGCCGCAAATTTTAATTACGCCAGGGATTGCCTTTTATATAGTAAATTATTCAAAAAATAATTTTCTACTGTCGCAAATTTTAATTACGCCAGTGATTGCCTTTTCTATAGTAAATTATTCAAAAAATAATTTTCTACTGCCGCAAATTTTAATTACGCCAGGGATTGCCTTTTATGTAGTAAATTATTCAAAAAATAATTTTCTACTGTCGCAAATTTTAATTACGCCAGGGATTGCCCTTTCTATAGTAAATTATTCAAAAAATAATTTTTTACTGTCGCAAATTTCAAATCCGCCAGGGATTGCCTTTTCTATAGTAAATTTTGCAAAAAATAATTTTATACTGTCGCAAATTTTAATTACGCCAGGGATTGCCTTTTCTATAGTAAATTATTCAAAAAATAATTTTCTGCTGTCGCAAATTTTAAGTGCGCCAGGGATTGCCTTTTCTATAGTAAATTATTCAAAAAATAATTTTATACTGTCGCAAATTTTAATTACGCCAGGGATTGCCTTTTCTATAGTAAATTATTCAAAAAATAATTTTCTACTGTCGCAAATTTTAATTACGCCAGGGATTGCCTTTTCTATAGTAAATTATTCAAAAAATAATTTTATACTGTCGCAAATTTTAAGTGCGCCAGGGATTGCCTTTTCTATAGTAAATTATTCAAAAAATAATTTTCTACTGTCGTAAATTTTAATTACGCCAGGGATTGCCTTTTCTATATTAAATTTTGCAAAAAATAATTTTATACTGTCGCAAATTTTAATTGCGCCAGGGATTGCCTTTTCTATAGTAAATTATTCAAAAAATAATTTTATACTGTCGCAAATTTTAATTACGCCAGGGATTGCCTTTTCTATAGTAAATTATTCAAAAAATAATTTTCTACTGTCGCAAATTTTAAATATCCCAGGGATTGCCTTTTCTATAGTAAATTTCTCACAAATTAATTTCTTACTGTCGCAAATTTTAAATACGCCAGGGATTGCCTTTTCTATAGTAAATTATTCAAAAAATAATTTTTTATTGTCGCAAATTTTAAATACGCCAGGGATTGCCCTTTCTATAGTCAATTATTCAAAAAATAATTTTTTACTGTCGCAAATTTCAAATCCGCCAGGGATTGCCTTTTCTATAGTAAATTTTGCAAAAAATAATTTTATACTGTCGCAAATTTTAATTACGCCAGGGATTGCCTTTTCTATAGTAAATTATTCAAAAAATAATTTTCTGCTGTCGCAAATTTTAATTACGCCAGGGATTGCCTTTTCTATAGTAAATTATTCAAAAAATAATTTTTTATTGTCGCAAATTTTAATTGCGCCAGGGATTGCCTTTTCTATAGTAAATTATTCAAAAAATAATTTTCAACTGTCGCAAATTTTAATTACGCCAGGGATTTCCTTTTCTATAGTAAATTGTGCAAAAAATAATTTTATACTGCCGCAAATTTTAATTACGCCAGGGATTGCCTTTTCTATAGTAAATTATTCAAAAAATAATTTTCTACTGTCGCAAATTTTAAATATCCCAGGGATTGCCTTTTCTATAGTAAATTTCTCACAAATTAATTTCTTACTGTCGCAAATTTTAAATACGCCAGGGATTGCCTTTTCTATAGTAAATTATTCAAAAAATAATTTTTTATTGTCGCAAATTTTAATTGCGCCAGGGATTGCCTTTTCTATAGTAAATTATTCAAAAAATAATTTTCAACTGTCGCAAATTTTAATTACGCCAGGGATTTCCTTTTCTATATTAAATTTTGCAAAAAATAATTTTATACTGTCGCAAATTTTAATTACGCCAGGGATTGCCTTTTCTATAGTAAATTTTGCAAAAAATAATTTTTTATTGTCGCAAATTGTAATTGCGCCAGGGATTGCCTTTTCTATAGTAAATTATTCAAAAAATAATTTTCAACTGTCGCAAATTGTAATTGCGCCAGGGATTACATTTTCTATAGTAAATTTTTCAAAAAATAATTTTTTACTGTCGCAAATTTTAATTACGCCAGGGATTGCCTTTTCTATAGTAAATTATTCAAAAAATAATTTTCTACTGTCGCAAATTTTAATTACGCCAGGGATTGCCTTTTCTATAGTAAATTATTCAAAAAATAATTTTTTACTGTCGCAAATTTTAATTGCGCCAGGGATTGCCTTTTCTATAGTAAATTATTCAAAAAATAATTTTCAACTGTCGCAAATTTTAATTACGCCAGGGATTGCCTTTTCTATAGTAAATTTTGCAAAAAATAATTTTATACTGTCGAAAATTTTAATTACGCCAGGGATTGCCTTTGCTATAGTAAATTATTCAAAAAATAATTTTCTACTGTCGCAAATTTTAATTACGCCAGGGATTGCCTTTTCTATAGTAAATTATTCAAAAAATAATTTTCTACTATCGCAAATTTTAAATACGCCAGGGATTGCCTTTTGTATAGTAAATTATTCAAAAAATAATTTTCTACTGCCGCAAATTTTAATTACGCCAGGGATTGCCTTTTCTATAGTAAATTATTCAAAAAATAATTTTTTATTGTCGCAAATTTTAATTGCGCCAGGGATTGCCTTTTCTATAGTAAATTATTCAAAAAATAATTTTCAACTGTCGCAAATTTTAATTACGCCAGGGATTTCCTTTTCTATAGTAAATTGTGCAAAAAATAATTTTATACTGTCGCAAATTTTAATTACGCCAGGGATTGCCTTTTCTATAGTAAATTATTCAAAAAATAATTTTCTACTGTCGCAAATTTTAAATATCCCAGGGATTGCCTTTTCTATAGTAAATTTCTCACAAATTAATTTCTTACTGTCGCAAATTTTAAATACGCCAGGGATTGCCTTTTCTATAGTAAATTATTCAAAAAATAATTTTTTATTGTCGCAAATTTTAATTGCGCCAGGGATTGCCTTTTCTATAGTATATTATTCAAAAAATAATTTTCAACTGTCGCAAATTGTAATTGCGCCAGGGATTACATTTTCTATAGTAAATTTTTCAAAAAATAATTTTTTACTGTCGCAAATTTTAATTACGCCAGGGATTGCCTTTTCTATAGTAAATTATTCAAAAAATAATTTTCTACTGTCGCAAATTTTAATTACGCCAGGGATTGCCTTTTCTATAGTAAATTATTCAAAAAATAATTTTCTACTGTCGCAAATTTTAATTACGCCAGGGATTGTCTTTTCTATAGTAAATTATTCAAAAAATAATTTTCTACTGTCGCAAATTTTAATTACGCCAGGGATTGCCTTTTCTATAGTAAATTATTCAAAAAATAATTTTTTATTGTCGCAAATTTTAATTGCGCCAGGGATTGCCTTTTCTATAGTAAATTATTCAAAAAATAATTTTCAACTGTCGCAAATTTTAATTACGCCAGGGATTTCCTTTTCTATAGTAAATTGTGCAAAAAATAATTTTATACTGTCGCAAATTTTAATTACGCCAGGGATTGCCTTTTCTATAGTAAATTATTCAAAAAATAATTTTCTACTGTCGCAAATTTTAAATATCCCAGGGATTGCCTTTTCTATAGTAAATTTCTCACAAATTAATTTCTTACTGTCGCAAATTTTAAATACGCCAGGGATTGCCTTTTCTATAGTAAATTATTCAAAAAATAATTTTTTACTATCGCAAGTTTTAATTGCGCCAGGGATTGCCTTTTCTACAGTAAATTTTGCAAAAAATAATTTTTTACTGTCGCAAATTTTAATTGCGCCAGGGATTGCCTTTTCTATAGTAAATTATTCAAAAAATAATTTTCAACTGTCGCAAATTGTAATTACGCCAGGGATTACCTTTTCTATAGTAAATTGTGCAAAAAATAATTTTATACTGTCGCAAATTTTAATTACGCCAGGGATTGCCTTTTCTATAGTAAATTATTCAAAAAATAATTTTCTACTGTCGCAAATTTTAAATATCCCAGGGATTGCCTTTTCTATAGTAAATTTCTCACAAATTAATTTCTTACTGTCGCAAATTTTAAATACGCCAGGGATTGCCTTTTCTATAGTAAATTATTCAAAAAATAATTTTTTACTATCGCAAGTTTTAATTGCGCCAGGGATTGCCTTTTCTATAGTAAATTATTCAAAAAATAATTTTATACTGTCGCAAATTTTAAATACGCCAGGGATTGCCTTTTCTATAGTAAATTATTCAAAAAATAATTTTCTACTGTCGCAAATTTTAAATACGCCAGGGATTGCCTTTTCTATAGTAAATTATTCAAAAAATAATTTTCTACTGTCGCAAATTTTAATTACGTCAGGGATTGCCTTTTCTATAGTAAATTATTCAAAAATAATTTTCTACTGTCGCAAATTTTAATTACGCCAGGGATTGCCTTTTCTATAGCAAATTATTCAAAAAATAATTTTTTACTGTCGCAAATTTCAAATCCGCCAGGGATTGCCTTTTCTATAGTAAATTATTCAAAAAATAATTTTTTACTATCGCAAGTTTTAATTGCGCCAGGGATTGCCTTTTCTACAGTAAATTTTGCAAAAAATAATTTTTTACTGTCGCAAATTTTAATTGCGCCAGGGATTGCCTTTTCTATAGTAAACTTTTCAAAAAATACTTTTCTACTGTCGTAAATTTTAATTGCGCCAGGGATTGCCTTTTCTATAGTAAATTATTCAAAAAATAATTTTCAACTGTCGCAAATTTTAATTACGCCAGGGATTGCCTTTTCTATAGTAAATTATTCAAAAAATAATTTTATACTGTCGCAAATTTTAATTACGCCAGGGATTGCCTTTTCTATAGTAAATTATTCAAAAAATAATTTTCTACTGTCGCAAATTTTAATTACGCCAGGGATTGCCTTTTCTATAGTAAATTATTCAAAAAATAATTTTCTACTGTCGCAAATTTTAAATATCCCAGGGATTGCCTTTTCTATAGTAAATTATTCAAAAAATAATTTTCTACTGTCGCAAATTTTAATTACGCCAGGGATTGCCTTTTCTATAGTAAATTATTCAAAAAATAATTTTCTACTGTCGAAAATTTTAATTACGCCAGGGATTGCCTTTTCTATAGTAAATTATTCAAAAAATAATTTCCTACTGTCGCAAATTTTAATTACGCCAGGGATTGCCTTTTCTATAGTAAATTATTCAAAAAATAATTTTCTACTGTCGCAAATTTTAAATATCCCAGGGATTGCCTTTTCTATAGTAAATTTCTTACAAAATAATTTTTTTACTGTCGCAAATTTTAAGTGCGCCAGGGATTGCCTTTTCTATAGTAAATTATTCAAAAAATAATTTTTTACTGTCGCAAATTTTAAATACGCCAGGGATTACCTTTTCTATAGTAAATTATTCAAAAAATAATTTTTTACTGTCGCAAATTTTAAATACGCCAGGGATTGCCTTTTCTATAGTAAATTATTCAAAAAATAATTTTCTACTGTCGCAAATTTTAAATACGCCAGGGATTGCCCTTTCTATAGTAAATTATTCAAAAAATAATTTTCTACTGTCGCAAATTTTAATTGCGCCAGGGATTGCCTTTTCTATAGTAAATTATTCAAAAAATAATTTTCTACTGCCGCAAATTTTAATTACGCCAGGGATTGCCTTTTCTATAGTAAATTATTCAAAAAATAATTTTCTACTGTCGCAAATTTTAAATATCCCAGTGATTGGCTTTTCTATAGTAAATTTCTCACAAAATAATTTTTTCTGTCGCAAATTTTAAGTGCGCCAGGGATTGCCTTTTCTATAGTAAATTATTCAAAAAAAAGCTTTCTACTGTCGCAAATTTTAATTACGCCAGGGATTGCCTTTTCTATAGTAAATTATTCAAAAAATAATTTTCTACTGCCGCAAATTTTAAATACGCCAGGGATTGCCTTTTCTATAGTAAATTATTCAAAAAATAATTTTATACTGTCGCAAATTTTAATTACGCCAGGGATTGCCGTTTCTATAGTAAATTATTCAAAAAATTATTTTCTACTGTCGCAAATTTTAATTACGCCAGGGATTGCCTTTTCTATAGTAAATTATTCAAAAAATAATTTTTTACTGTCGCAAATTTCAAATCCGCCAGGGATTGCCTTTTTATAGTAAATTATTCAAAAAATGATTTTTTACTATCGCAAGTTTTAATTGCGCCAGGGATTGCCTTTTCTATAGTAAATTATTCAAAAAATAATTTTATACTGTCGCAAATTTTAAATACGCCAGGGATTGCCTTTTCTATAGTAAATTATTCAAAAAATAATTTTCTACTGTCGCAAATTTTAAATACGCCAGGGATTGCCTTTTTTATAGTAAATTATTCAAAAAATAATTTTCTACTGTCGCAAATTTCAATTACGCCAGGGATTGCCTTTTCTATAGTAAATTATTCAAAAAATAATTTTCTACTTTCGCAAATTTTAATTACGCCAGGGATTGCCTTTTCTATAGTAAATTATTCAAAAAATAATTTTTTACTGTCGCAAATTTCAAATCCACCAAGGATTGCCTTTTCTATAGTAAATTATTCAAAAAATAATTTTTTACTATCGCAAGTTTGAATTGCGCCAGGGATTGCCTTTTCTACAGTAAATTTTGCAAAAAATAATTTTTTACTGTCGCAAATTTTAATTGCGCCAGGGATTGCCTTTTCTATAGTAAACCTTTCAAAAAATAATTTTCTACTGTCGCAAATTTTAATTGCACCAGGGATTGCGTTTTCTATAGTAAATTATTCAAAAAATAATTTTCAACTGTCGCAAATTTTAATTGCGCCAGGGATTGCCTTTTCTATAGTAAATTTTGCAAAAAATAATTTTTTACTGTCGCAAATTTTAATTGCGCCAGGGATTGCCTTTTCTATAGTAAATTATTCAAAAAATAATTTTCAACTGTCGCAAATTGTAATTACGCCAGGGATTACCTTTTCTATAGTAAATTTTTCAAAAAATAATTTTTTACTGTCGCAAATTTTAATTGCGCCAGGGATTGCCTTCTCTATAGTAAATTTTTCAAAAACTAATTTTTTACTGTCGCAAATTTTAAATATCCCAGGGATTGCCTTTTCTATAGTAAATTTCTCAAAATAATTTTTTTACTGTCGCAAATTTTAAGTGCGCCAGGGATTGCCTTTTCTATAGTGCCTTTTCTATAGTAAATTATTCAAAAAATAATTTTCTACTGTCGCAAATTTTAAATACGCCAGGGATTGCCTTTCCTTTAGTATAATTATTCAAAAAATAATTTTCTACTGTCGCAAATTTTAATTACGCCAGGGATTGCCTTTCCTATAGTAAATTATTCCAAAAATAATTTTCTACTGTCGCAAATTTTAATTACGCCAGGGATTGCCTTTTCTATAGTAAATTATTCAAAAAATAATTTTTTACTGTCGCAAATTTTAATTACGCCAGGGATTGCCTTTTCTATAGTAAATTATTCAAAAAATAATTTTTTACTGTCGCAAATTTCAAATCCGCCAGGGATTGCCTTTTCTATAGTAAATTATTCAAAAAATAATTTTTTACTATCGCAAGTTTTAATTGCGCCAGGGATTGCCTTTTCTATAGTAAATTATTCAAAAAATAATTTTATACTGTCGCAAATTTTTAATACGCCAGGGATTGCCTTTTCTATAGTAAATTATTCAAAAAATAATTTTCTATTGTCGCAAATTTTAAATACGCCAGGGATTGCCTTTTCTATAGTAAATTATTCAAAAAATAATTTTCTACTGTCGCAAATTTTTAATTACGCCAGGGATTGCCTTTTCTATAGTAAATTATTCAAAAAATAATTTAATACTGTCGCAATTTTAATTACGCCAGGGATTGCCTTTTCTATAGTTAATTATTCAAAAAATAATTTTTTACTGTCGCAAATTTCAAATCCGCCAGGGATTGCCTTTTCTATAGTAAATTATTCAAAAAATAATTTTTTACTATCGGAAGTTTTAACTGCGCCAGGGATTGCCTTTTCTACAGTAAATTTTGCAAAAAACAATTTTTTATTGTCGCAAATTTTAATTGCGCCAGGGATTGCCTTTTCTATAGTAAACTTTCAAAAAAATAATTTTCTACTGTCGTAAATTTTAATTGCGCCAGGGATTGCCTTTTCTATAGTAAATTATTCAAAAAATAATTTTCAACTGTCGCAAATTTTAATTACGCCAGGGATTGCCTTTTCTATAGTAAATTATTCAAAAAATAATTTTTTACTGTCGCAAATTTTAAGTGCGCCAGGAATTGACCTATAGTAAATTATTCAAAAAATAATTTTATACAGTCGCAAATTTTAATTACGCCAGGGATTGCCTTTTCTATAGTAAATTATTCAAAAAATAATTTTCTACTGTCGCAAATTTTAATTACGCCAGGATTGCCTTTTCTATAGTAAATTATTCAAAAAATAATTTTATACTGTCGCAAATTTTAATTACGCCAGGGATTGCCTTTTCTATAGTAAATTATTCAAAAAATAATTTTTTACTATCGCAAGTTTTAATTGCGCCAGGGATTGCCTTTTCTATAGTAAATTATTCAAAAAATAATTTTATACTGTCGCAAATTTTAAATACGCCAGGGATTGCCTTTCTATAGTAAAATTATTCAAAAAATAATTTTCTACTGTCACAAATTTTAAATACGCCAGGGATTGCCTTTTCTATAGTAAATTATTCAAAAAATAATTTTCTACTGTCGCAAATTTTAAATTACGTCAGGGATTGCCTTTTCTATAGTAAATTATTCAAAAATAATTTTCTACTGTCGCAAATTTTAATTACGCCAGGGATTGCCTTTTCTATAGTAAATTATTCAAAAAATAATTTTTTACTGTCGCAAATTTCAAATCCGCCAGGGATTGCCTTTTCTATAGTAAATTATTCAAAAAATAATTTTTTACTATCGCAAGTTTTAATTGCGCCAGGGATTGCCTTTTCTACAGTAAATTTTGCAAAAAATAATTTTTTACTGTCGCAAATTTTAATTGCGCCAGGGATTGCCTTTTTCTATAGTAAACTTTTCAAAAAATAATTTTCTACTGTCGTAAATTTTAATTGCGCCAGGGATTGCCCTTTTCTATAGTAAATTATTCAAAAAATAATTTTCTACTGTCGCAAATTTTAATTACGCCAGGGATTGCCTTTTCTATAGTAAATTATTCAAAAAATAATTTTCTACTGTCGCAAATTTTAAATATCCCAGGGATTGCCTTTTCTATAGTAAATTATTCAAAAAATAATTTTCTACTGTCGCAAATTTTAATTACGCCAGGGATTGCCTTTTCTATAGTAAATTATTCAAAAATAATTTTCTACTGTCGAAAATTTTAATTACGCCAGGGATTGCCTTTTCTATAGTAAATTATTCAAAAAATAATTTTCTACTGTCGCAAATTTTAAATATCCCAGGGATTGCCTTTTCAATATTAAATTATTAAAAAAATAATTTTCTACTGTCGCAAATTTTAAATATCCCAGGGATTGCCTTTTCTATAGTAAATTATTCAAAAATAATTTTCTACTGTCGCAAATTTTAATTACGCCAGGGATTGCCTTTTCTATAGTAAATTATTCAAAAAATAATTTATTACTATCGCAAGTTTTAATTGCGCCAGGGATTGCCTTTTCTACAGTAAATTTTGCAAAAAATAATTTTTTACTGTCGCAAATTTTAATTGCGCCAGGGATTGCCTTTTCTATAGTAAACTTTTCAAAAATAATTTTCTACTGTCGCAAATTTTAAATACGCCAGGGATTGCCTTTTCTATAGTAAATTATTCAAAAAATAATTTTCTACTGTCACAAATTTTAATACGCCAGGGATTGCCTTTTCTATAGTAAATTATTCAAAAAATAATTTTCTACTGTCGCAAATTTTAATTACGTCAGGGATTGCCTTTTCTATAGTAAATTATTCAAAAATAATTTTCTACTGTCGCAAATTTTAATTACGCCAGGGATTGCCTTTTCTATAGTAAATTATTCAAAAAATAATTTTTTACTGTCGCAAATTTCAAATCCGCCAGGGATTGCCTTTTCTATAGTAAATTATTCAAAAAATAATTTTTTACTATCGCAAGTTTTTAATTGCGCCAGGGATTGCCTTTTCTACAGTAAATTTTGCAAAAAATAATTTTTACTGTCGCAAATTTTAATTGCGCCAGGGATTGCCTTTTCTATAGTAAACTTTTCAAAAAATAATTTTCTACTGTCGTAAATTTTAATTACGCCAGGGATTGCCTTTTCTATAGTAAATTATTCAAAAAATAATTTTTTACTATCGCAAGTTTTAATTGCGCCAGGGATTGCCTTTTCTATAGTAAATTATTCAAAAAATAATTTTATACTGTCGCAAATTTTAAATACGCCAGGATTGCCTTTTCTATAGTAAATTATTCAAAAAATAATTTTCTACTGTCACAAATTTTAAATACGCCAGGGATTGCCTTTTCTATAGTAAATTATTCAAAAATAATTTTCTACTGTCGCAAATTTTAATTACGTCAGGGATTGCCTTTTCTATAGTAAATTATTCAAAAATAATTTTCTACTGTCGCAAATTTTAATTACGCCAGGATTGCCTTTTCTATAGTAAATTATTCAAAAAATAATTTTTTACTGTCGCAAGTACAAATCCGCCAGGGATTGCCTTTTCTATAGTAAATTATTCAAAAAATAATTTTTTACTATCGCAAGTTTTAATTGCGCCAGGGATTGCCTTTTCTACAGTAAATTTTGCAAAAATAATTTTTTACTGTCGCAAATTTTAATTGCGCCAGGGATTGCCTTTTCTATAGTAAATTATTCAAAAATAATTTTATACTGTCGCAAATTTTAAATACGCCAGGGATTGCCTTTTCTATAGTAAATTATTCAAAAATAATTTTCTACTGTCACAAATTTTAAATACGCCAGGGATTGCCTTTTCTATAGTAAATTATTCAAAAAATAATTTTCTACTGTCGCAAATTTTAATTACGTCAGGGATTGCCTTTTCTATAGTAAATTATTCAAAAATTATTTTCTACTGTCGCAAATTTTAATTACGCCAGGGATTGCCTTTTCTATAGTAAATTATTCAAAAAATAATTTTTTACTGTCGCAAATTTCAAATCCGCCAGGGATTGCCTTTTCTATAGTAAATTATTCAAAAAATAATTTTTTACTATCGCAAGTTTTAATTGCGCCAGGGATTGCCTTTTCTACAGTAAAAAAATAATTTTTTACTGTCGCAAATTTAATTGCGCCAGGGATTGCCTTTTCTATAGTAAACTTTTCAAAAAATAATTTTCTACTGTCGTAAATTTTAATTGCGCCAGGGATTGCCCTTTTCTATAGTAAATTATTCAAAAAATAATTTTCTACTGTCGCAAATTTTAATTACGCCAGGGATTGCCTTTTCTATAGTAAATTATTCAAAAAATAATTTTCTACTGTCGCAAATTTTAAATATCCCAGGATTGCCTTTTCTATAGTAAATTATTCAAAAAATAATTTTCTACTGTCGCAAATTTTAATTACGCCAGGGATTGCCTTTTCTATAGTAAATTATTCAAAAAATAATTTTCTACTGTCGAAAATTTTAATTACGCCAGGGAATTGCCTTTTCTATAGTAAATTATTCAAAAAATAATTTCCTACTGTCGCAAATTTTAACTACGCCAGGGATTGCCTTTTCTATAGTAAATTATTCAAAAAATAATTTTCTACTGTCGCAAATTTTAAATATCCCAGGGATTGCCTTTTCTATAGTAAATTTCTTACAAAATAATTTTTTTTACTGTCGCAAATTTTAAGTGCGCCAGGGATTGCCTTTTCTATAGTAAATTATTCAAAAAATAATTTTTTACTGTCGCAAATTTTAAATACGCCAGGGATTGCCTTTTCTATAGTAAATTATTCAAAAAATAATTTTTTACTGTCGCAAATTTAAATACGCCAGGGATTGCCTTTTCTATAGTAAATTATTCAAAAAATAATTTTCTACTGTCGCAAATTTTAAATACGCCAGGGATTGCCCTTTCTATAGTAAATTATTCAAAAAATAATTTTCTACTGTCGCAAATTTTAATTGCGCCAGGGATTGCCTTTTCTATAGTAAATTATTCAAAAAATAATTTTCTACTGCCGCAAATTTTAACTACGCCAGGATTGCCTTTTCTATAGTAAATTTCTTACAAAATAATTTTTTTACTGTCGCAAATTTTAAGTGCGCCAGGGATTGCCTTTTCTATAGTAAATTATACCAAAAATAATTTCCTACTGTCGCAAATTTTAATTACGCCAGGGATTTCCCTTTTCTATAGTAAATTATTCAAAAAATAAATTTCTACTGTCGCAAATTTTAAATATCCCAGGGATTGCCTTTTCTATAGTAAATTTCTTACAAAATAATTTTTTACTGTCGCAAATTTTAAGTGCGCCAGGGATTGCCTTTTCTATAGTAAATTATTCAAAAAATAATTTTTTACTGTCGCAAATTTTAAATACGCCAGGGATTGCCTTTTCTATAGTAAATTATTCAAAAATAATTTTTTACTGTCGCAAATTTTAAATACGCCAGGGATTGCCTTTTCTATAGTAAATTATTCAAAAAATAATTTTCTACTGTCGCAAATTTTAAATACGCCAGGGATTGCCCTTTCTATAGTAAATTATTCAAAAAATAATTTTCTATTGTCGCAAATTTTAATTGCGCCAGGGATTGCCTTTTCTATAGTAAATTATTCAAAAAATAATTTTCTACTGCCGCAAATTTTAATTACGCCAGGGATTGCCTTTTCTATAGTAAATTATTCAAAAAATAATTTTCTACTGTCGCAAATTTTAAATATCCCAGTGATTGCCTTTTCTATAGTAAATTTCTCACAAAATAATTTTTTCTGTCGCAAATTTTAAGTGCGCCAGGGATTGCCTTTTCTATAGTAAATTATTCAAAAAAAAGCTTTCTACTGTCGCAAATTTTAATTACGCCAGGGATTGCCTTTTCTATAGTAAATTATTCAAAAAATAATTTTCTATTGCCGCAAATTTTAAATACGCCAGGGATTGCCTTTTCTATAGTAAATTATTCAAAAAATAATTTTATACTGTCGCAAATTTTAATTACGCCAGGGATTGCCGTTTCTATAGTAAATTATTCAAAAAATAATTTTCTACTGTCGCAAATTTTAATTACGCCAGGGATTGCCTTTTCTATAGTAAATTATTCAAAAAATAATTTTTTACTGTCGCAAATTTCAAATCCGCCAGGGATTGCCTTTTCTATAGTAAATTATTCAAAAAATGATTTTTTACTATCGCAAGTTTTAATTGCGCCAGGGATTGCCTTTTCTATAGTAAATTATTCAAAAAATAATTTTTTACTGTCGCAAATTTTAAGTGCGCCAGGGATTGCCTTTTCTATAGTAAATTATTCAAAAAATAATTTTATACTGTCGCAAATTTTAACTACGCCAGGGATTGATTGCCTTTTCTATAGTAAATTATTCAAAAAATAATTTTCTACTGTCGCAAATTTTAATTACGCCAGGATTGCCCTTTCTATAGTAAATTATTCAAAAATAATTTTCTATTGTCGCAAATTTTAAATATCCCAGGATTGCCTTTTCTATAGTAAATTTCTCACAAAATAAATTTTTACTGTCGCAAATTTTAAGTGCCCCAGGGATTGCCTTTTCTATAGTAAATTATTCAAAAAATAATTTTTTACTGTCGCAAATTTTAAATACGCCAGGGATTGCCTTTTCTATAGTAAATTATTCAAAAAATAATTTTCTACTGTCGCAAATTTTAATTGCGCCAGGGATTGCCTTTTCTACAGTAAATTTTTCAAAATATTAATTTTTTAACTGTCGCAAATTTTAAATACGCCAGGGATTACCTTTTCTATGGTAAATTTTGCAAAAATAATTTTTTACTGTCGCAAATTGTAATTGCGCCAGGGATTGCCTTTTCTATAGTAAATTATTCAAAAAATAATTTTCAACTGTCGCAAATTGTAATTGCGCCAGGGATTACCTTTTCTATAGTAAATTTTCAAAAAATATTTTTTTACTGTCGCAAATTTTAATTACGCCATGGATTGCCTTTTCTATAGTAAATTATTCAAAAAATAATTTTCTACTGTCGCAAATTTTAATTACGCCAGGGATTGCCTTTTTTATAGTAAATAATTCAAAAAATAATTTTCGACTGTCACAAATTTTAATTACGCCAGGGATTGCCTTTTCTATAGTAAATTATTCAAAAAATAATTTTCTACTGTCGCAAATTTTAAATACGCCAAGGATTGCCCTTTTCTATAGTAAATTATTCAAAAAATAATTTTCTACTGTCGCAAATTTTAATTACGCCAGGGATTGCCTTTTATATAGTAAATTATTCAAAAAATAATTTTCTACTGTCGCAAATTTTAATTACACCAGGGATTGCCTTTTCTATTGTAAATTATTCAAAAAATAATTTTTTACTGTCGCAAATTTCAAATCCGCCAGGGATTGCCTTTTCTATAGTAAATTATTCAAAAAATAATTTTTTACTATCGCAAGTTTTAATTGCGCCAGGGATTGCCTTTTCTACAGTAATTTTGCAAAAAATAATTTTTTACTGTCGCAAATTTTTAATTGAGCCAGGGATTGCTTTTTCTATAGTAAACTTTTCAAAAAATAATTTTCTACTGTCGCAAATTTTAATTGCGCCAGGGATTGCCTTTTCTATAGTAAATTATTCAAAAAATAATTTTTTACTGTCGCAAAATTTAATTACGCCAGGGATTGCCATTTCTATAGTAAAATTATTCAAAAAATAATTTTTTACTGTCGCAAATTTTAAGTGCGCCAGGGATTGCCTTTTCTATAGTAAATTATTCAAAAAATAATTTTATACTGTCGCAAATTTTAATTACGCCAGGGATTGCCCTTTTCTATAGTAAATTATTCAAAAAATTATTTTCTACTGTCGCAAATTTTAATTACGCCAGGGATTGCCTTTTCTATAGTAAATTATTCAAAAAATAATTTTATACTGTCGCAAATTTTAAGTGCGCCAGGATTGCCTTTTCTATAGTAAATTATTCAAAAAATAATTTTCTACTCTCGTAAATTTTAATTACCACCAGGGATTGCCTTTTCTATAGTAAATTATTCAAAAAATAATTTTTTACTGTCGCAAATTTCAAATCCGCCAGGGATTGCCTTTTCTATAGTAAATTATTCAAAAAATAATTTTTACTATCGCAAGTTTTAATTGCGCCAGGGATTGCCTTTTCTACAGTAAATTTTGCAAAAAATAATTTTTTACTGTCGCAAATTTTAATTGCGCCAGGGATTGCCTTTTCTATAGTAAATTATTCAAAAAATAATTTTCAACTGTCGCAAATTGTAATTACGCCAGGGATTACCTTTTCTATAGTAAATTTTCAAAAAATAATTTTTTTACTGTCGCAAATTTTAATTGTGCCAGGATTGCCTTCTCTATAGTAAATTTTTCAAAAACCTAATTTTTTACTGTCGCAAATTTTAAATATCCCAGGGATTGTCTTTTCTATAGTAAATTTCTCACAAAATAATTTTTTACTCTCGCAAATTTTAAGTGCGCCAGGGATTGCCTTTTCTATAGTAAATTATTCAAAAAATAATTTTCTACTGTCCCAAATTTTAATTACGCCAGGGATTGCCTTTTCTATAGTAAATTATTCAAAAAAATAATTTTTTACTGTCGCAAATTTTAATTACGCCAGGGATTGCCTTTTCTACAGTAAATTTTTCAAAATATTAATTTTTTACTGTCGCAAATTTTAAATACGCCAGGGATTGCCTTTTCTATAGTAAATTATTCAAAAAATAATTTTCTACTGTCGCAAATTTTGAATACGCCAGGGATTGCCTTTTCTATAGTAAAATTATTCAAAAAATAATTTTTTACTGTCGCAAATTTTAAGTGCGCCAGGGATTGCCTTTTCTATAGTAAATTATTCAAAAAATAATTTTTTACTGTCGCAAATTTTAATTGCGCCAGGGATTGACTTTTCTATAGTAAATTATTCAAAAAATAATTTTCAACTGTCGCAAATTGTAATTACGACAGGGATTACCTTTTCTATAGTAAATTTTTCAAAAAATAATTTTTTACTGTCGCAAATTTTAATTGTGCCAGGGATTACCTTCTCTATAGTAAATTTTTCAAAAACTAATTTTTTACTGTCGCAAATTTTAAATATCCCAGGGATTGTCTTTTCTATAGTAAATTTCTCACAAAATAATTTTTTACTGTCGCAAATTTTAAGTGCGCCAGGGATTGCCTTTTCTATAGTAAATTATTCAAAAAATAATTTTATACTGTCGCAAATTTTAAGTGCGCCAGGGATTGCCTTTTCTATAGTAAATTATTCAAAAAATAATTTTCTACTGTCGTAAATTTTAATTACACCAGGGATTGCCTTTTCTATAGTAAATTATTCAAAAAATAATTTTTTACTGTCGCAAATTTCAATCCGCCAGGTATTGCCTTTTCTATAGTAAATTATTCAAAAAATAATTTTTTACTATCGCAAGTTTTAATTGCGCCAGGGATTGCCTTTTCTACAGTAAATTTTGCAAAAAATAATTTTTTACTGTCGCAAATTTTAATTGCGCCAGGGATTGCCTTTTCCTATAGTAAATTATTCAAAAAATAATTTTCAACTGTCGCAAATTGTAATTACGCCAGGGATTACCTTTTCTATAGTAAATTATTCAAAAAATAATTTTCTACTGTCGCAAATTTTAATTACGCCAGGGATTGCCTTTTCTATAGTAAATTTTTCAAAAAATAATTTTTTACTGTCGCAAATTTTAAATATCCCAGGGGATTGCCTTTTATATAGTAAATTTCTCACAAATTAATTTCTTACTGTCGCAAAATTTTAAATACGCCAGGAATTGCCTTTTCTATAGTAAATTATTCAAAAATAATTTTTTATTGTCGCAAATTTTAATTGCGCCAGGGATTGCCTTTTCTATAGTAAATTATTCAAAAAATAATTTTCAACTGTCGCAAATTTTAATTACGCCAGGGATTGCCTTTTCTATAGTAAATTTTGCAAAAAATAATTTTATACTGTCGCAAATTTTAATTACGCCAGGGATTGCTTTTCTATAGTAAATTATTCAAAAAATAATTTTTTACTATCGCAAGTTTTAATTGCGCCAGGGATTGCCTTTTCTATAGTAAATTATTCCAAAAATAATTTTCTACTGTCGCAAATTTTAATTACGCCAGGGATTGCCTTTTCTATAGTAAATTATTCAAAAAATAATTTTTTACTGTCGCAAATTTTAAGTGCGCCAGGGATTGCCTTTTCTATAGTAAATTATTCAAAAAAATAATTTTTTACTGTCGCAAATTTTAATTGCGCCAGGGATTGCCTTTTCTATAGTAAATTATTCAAAAAATAATTTTCAACTGTCGCAAATTTTAATTACGCCAGGGATTGCCTTTTCTATAGTAAATTTTGCAAAAAATAATTTTATACTGTCGAAAATTTTAATTACGCCAGGGATTGCCTTTTCTATAGTAAATTATTCAAAAAATAATTTTCTACTGTCGCAAATTTTAATTACGCCAGGGATTGCCTTTTCTATAGTAAATTATTCAAAAAATAATTTTCTACTGTCGCAAATTTTAAATACGCCCAAGGATTGCCTTTTCTATAGTAAATTATTCAAAAAATAATTTTCTACTGTCGCAAATTTTAATTACGCCAGGGATTGCCTTCTATATAGTAAAATTATTCAAAAAATAATTTTCTACTGTCGCAAATTTTAATTACACCAGGGATTGCCTTTTCTATAGTAAATTATTCAAAAAATAATTTTTTACTGTCGCAAATTTCAAATCCGCCAGGGATTGCCTTTTCTATAGTAAATTATTCAAAAAATAATTTTTTACTATCGCAAGTTTTAATTGCGCCAGGGATTGCCTTTTCTACAGTAAATTTTGCAAAAAATAATTTTTTACTGTCGCAAATTTTAATTGCGCCAGGGATTGCTTTTTCTATAGTAAACTTTTCAAAAAATAATTTTCTACTGTCGCAAATTTTAATTGCGCCAGGGATTGCCTTTTCTATAGTAAATTATTCAAAAAATAATTTTCTACTGTCGCAAATTTTAATTACGCCAGGGATTGCCTTTTCTATAGTAAATTATTCAAAAATAATTTTTTACTGTCGCAAATTTCAAATCCGCCAGGGATTGCCTTTTCTATAGTAAATTATTCAAAAAATAATTTTCTACTGTCGCAAATTTTAATTACGCCAGGGATTGCCTTTTCTATAGTAAATTATTCAAAAAATAATTTTCTACTGTCGCAAATTTTAAATATCCCAGGGATTGCCCTTTCTATAGTAAATTTCTCACAAAATAATTTTTTACTGTCGCAAATTTTAAGTGCCCCAGGGATTGCCTTTTCTATAGTAAATTATTCAAAAAAATAATTTTTTACTGTCGCAAATTTTAAATACGCCAGGGATTGCCTTTTCTATAGTAAATTATTGAAAAAATAATTTTCTACTGTCGCAAATTTTAATTGCGCCAGGGATTGCCTTTTCTACAGTAAATTTTTCAAAATATTAATTTTTTACTGTCGCAAATTTTAAATACGCCAGGGATTACCTTTTCTATGGTAAATTTTGCAAAAAATAATTTTTTACTGTCGCAAATTGTAATTGCGCCAGGGATTGCCTTTTCTATAGTAAATTATTCAAAAAATAATTTTCAACTGTCGCAAATTGTAATTGCGCCAGGGATTACCTTTTCTATAGTAAATTTTTCAAAAAATATTTTTTTACTGTCGCAAATTTTAATTACGCCATGGATTGCCTTTTTCTATAGTAAATTATTCAAAAAATAATTTTCTACTGTCGCAAATTTTAATTACGCCAGGGATTGCCTTTTTTATAGTAAATAATTCAAAAAATAATTTTCGACTGTCACAAATTTTAATTACGCCAGGGATTGCCTTTTCTATAGTAAATTATTCAAAAAATAATTTTCTACTGTCGCAAATTTTAAATACGCCAAGGATTGCCTTTTCTATAGTAAATTATTCAAAAAATAATTTTCTACTGTCGCAAATTTTAATTACGCCAGGGATTGCCTTTTATATAGTAAATTATTCAAAAAATAATTTTCTACTGTCGCAAATTTTAATTACACCAGGGATTGCCTTTTCTATAGTAAATTATTTCAAAAAATAATTTTTTACTGTCGCAAATTTCAAATCCGCCAGGGATTGCCTTTTCTATAGTAAATTATTCAAAAAATAATTTTTTACTATCGCAAGTTTTAATTGCGCCAGGGATTGCCTTTTCTACAGTAAATTTTGCAAAAAATAATTTTTTACTGTCGCAAATTTTAATTGCGCCAGGGATTGCTTTTTCTATAGTAAACTTTTCAAAAAATAATTTTCTACTGTCGCAAATTTTAATTGCGCCAGGGATTGCCTTTTCTATAGTAAATTATTCAAAAAATAATTTTTTACTGTCGCAAATTTTAATTACGCCAGGGATTGCCTTTTCTATAGTAAATTATTCAAAAAATAATTTTTTACTGTCGCAAATTTTAAGTGCGCCAGGGATTGCCTTTTCTATAGTAAATTATTCAAAAAATAATTTTATACTGTCGCAAATTTTAATTACGCCAGGGATTGCCTTTTCTATAGTAAATTATTCAAAAAATAATTTTCTACTGTCGCCAAATTTTAATTACGCCAGGGATTGCCTTTTCTATAGTAAATTATTCAAAAAATAATTTTATACTGTCGCAAATTTTAAGTGCGCCAGGGATTGCCTTTTCTATAGTAAATTATTCAAAAAATAATTTTCTACTCTCGTAAATTTTAATTACACCAGGGATTGCCTTTTCTATAGTAAATTATTCAAAAAATAATTTTTTTACTGTCGCAAATTTCAAATCCGCCAGGGATTGCCTTTTCTATAGTAAATTATTCAAAAAATAATTTTTTACTATCGCAAGTTTTAATTGCGCCAGGGATTGCCTTTTCTACAGTAAATTTTGCAAAAAATAATTTTTTTACTGTCGCAAATTTTAATTGCGCCATGGATTGCCTTTTCTATAGTAAATTATTCAAAAAATAATTTTCAACTGTCGCAAATTGTAATTACGCCAGGGATTACCTTTTCTATAGTAAATTTTTCAAAAAATAATTTTTTACTGTCGCAAATTTTAATTGTGCCAGGGATTGCCTTCTCTATAGTAAATTTTTCAAAAACTAATTTTTTACTGTCGCAAATTTTAAATATCCCAGGGATTGTCTTTTCTATAGTAAATTTCCTCACAAAATAATTTTTTACTGTCGCAAATTTTAAGTGCGCCAGGGATTGCCTTTTCTATAGTAAATTATTCAAAAAATAATTTTCTACTGTCCCAAATTTTAATTACGCCAGGGATTGCCTTTTCTATAGTAAATTATTCAAAAAATAATTTTTTACTGTCGCAAATTTTAATTACGCCAGGGATTGCCTTTTCTACAGTAAATTTTTCAAAATATTAATTTTTTACTGTCGCAAATTTTAAATACGCCAGGGATTGCCTTTTCTATAGTAAATTATTCAAAAAATAATTTTCTACTGTCGCAAATTTTGAATACGCCAGGGATTGCCTTTTCTATAGTAAATTATTCAAAAAATAATTTTTTACTCTCGCAAATTTTAAGTGCGCCAGGGATTGCCTTTTCTATAGTAAATTATTCAAAAAATAATTTTTTACTGTCGCAAATTTTAATTGCGCCAGGGATTGCCTTTTCTATAGTAAATTATTCAAAAAATAATTTTCAACTGTCGCAAATTGTAATTACGCCAGGGATTACCTTTTCTATAGTAAATTTTTCAAAAAATAATTTTTTACTGTCGCAAATTTTAATTGTGCCAGGGATTACCTTCTCTATAGTAAATTTTTCAAAAACTAATTTTTTACTGTCGCAAATTTTAAATATCCCAGGGATTGTCTTTTCTATAGTAAATTTCTCACAAAATAATTTTTTACTGTCGCAAATTTTAAGTGCGCCAGGGATTGCCTTTTCTATAGTAAATTATTCAAAAAATAATTTTATACTGTCGCAAATTTTAAGTGCGCCAGGGATTGCCTTTTCTATAGTAAATTATTCAAAAAATAATTTTCTACTGTCGTAAATTTTAATTACACCAGGGATTGCCTTTTCTATAGTAAATTATTCAAAAAATAATTTTTTACTGTCGCAAATTTCAAATCCGCCAGGTATTGCCTTTTCTATAGTAAATTATTCAAAAAATAATTTTTTTACTATCGCAAGTTTTAATTGCGCCAGGGATTGCCTTTTCTACAGTAAATTTTGCAAAAAATAATTTTTTACTGTCGCAAATTTTAATTGCGCCAGGGATTGCCTTTTTCTATAGTAAATTATTCAAAAAATAATTTTCAACTGTCGCAAATTGTAATTACGCCAGGGATTACCTTTTCTATAGTATATTATTCAAAAAATAATTTTCTACTGTCGCAAATTTTAATTACGCCAGGGATTGCCTTTTCTATAGTAAATTTTTCAAAAAATAATTTTTTACTGTCGCAAATTTTAAATATCCCAGGGATTGCCTTTTATATAGTAAATTTCTCACAAATTAATTTCTTACTGTCGCAAATTTTAAATACGCCAGGAATTGCCTTTTCTATAGTAAATTATTCAAAAAATAATTTTTTATTGTCGCAAATTTTAATTGCGCCAGGGATTGCCTTTTCTATAGTAAATTATTCAAAAAATAATTTTCAACTGTCGCAAATTTTAATTACGCCAGGGATTGCCTTTTCTATAGTAAATTTTGCAAAAAATAACTTTATACTGTCGCAAATTTTAATTACGCCAGGGATTGCTTTTCTATAGTAAATTATTCAAAAAATAATTTTTTACTATCGCAAGTTTTAATTGCGCCAGGGATTGCCTTTTCTATAGTAAATTATTCCAAAAATAATTTTCTACTGTCGCAAATTTTAATTACGCCAGGGATTGCCTTTTCTATAGTAAATTATTCAAAAAAAAATTTTTTACTGTCGCAAATTTTAAGTGCGCCAGGGATTGCCCTTTCTATAGTAAATTATTCAAAAAATAATTTTTTACTGTCGCAAACTTTAATTGCGCCAGGGATTGCCTTTTCTATAGTAAATTATTCAAAAAATAATTTTCAACTGTCGCAAATTTTAATTACGCCAGGGATTGCCTTTTCTATAGTAAATTTTGCAAAAAATAATTTTCTACTGTCGCAAATTTTAATTACGCCAGGGATTGCCTTCTATATAGTAAATTATTCAAAAAATAATTTTCTACTGTCGCAAATTTTAATTACACCAGGGATTGCCTTTTCTATAGTAAATTATTCAAAAAATAATTTTTTACTGTCGCAAATTTCAAATCCGCCAGGGATTGCCTTTTCTATAGTAAATTATTCAAAAAATAATTTTTTACTATCGCAAGTTTTAATTGCGCCAGGGATTGCCTTTTCTACAGTAAATTTTGCAAAAAATAATTTTTTACTGTCGCAAATTTTAATTGCGCCAGGGATTGCTTTTTCTATAGTAAACTTTTCAAAAAATAATTTTCTACTGTCGCAAATTTTAATTGCGCCAGGGATTGCCTTTTCTATAGTAAATTATTCAAAAAATAATTTTATACTGTCGCAAATTTTAATTACGCCAGGGATTGCCTTTTCTATAGTAAATTATTCAAAAAATAATTTTTTACTGTCGCAAATTTCAAATCCGCCAGGGATTGCCTTTTCTATAGTAAATTATTAAAAATAATTTTTTACTATCGCAAGTTTTAATTGCGCCAGGGATTGCCTTTTCTACAGTAAATTTTGCAAAAAATAATTTTTTACTGTCGCAAATTTTAATTGCGCCAGGGATTGCCTTTTCTATAGTAAATTATTCAAAAAATAATTTTCAACTGTCGCAAATTGTAATTACGCCAGGGATTACCTTTTCTATAGTAAATTTTTCAAAAAATAATTTTTTACTGTCGCAAATTTTAATTGTGCCAGGGATTGCCTTTTCTATAGTAAATTATTCAAAAAATAATTTTATACTGTCGCAAATTTTAATTACGCCAGGGATTGCCTTTTCTATAGTAAATTATTCAAAAAATAATTTTCTACTGTCGCAAATTTTAATTACGCCAGGGATTGCCTTTTCTATAGTAAATAATTCAAAAAATAATTTTTTACGGTCGCAAATTTCAAATACGCCAGGGATTGCCTTTTCTATAGTAAATTATTCAAAAAATAATTTTCTACTATCGCAAGGTTTAATTGCGCCAGGGATTGCCTTTTCTATAGTAAATTATTCAAAAAATAATTTTATACTGTCGCAAATTTTAAATACGCCAGGGATTGCCTTTTCTATAGTAAATTATTCAAAAAATTATTTTCTACTGTCGCAAATTTTAAATACGCCAGGGATTGCCTTTTCTATAGTAAATTATTCAAAAAATAATTTTCTACTGTCGCAAATTTTAATTACGCCAGGGATTGCCTTTTCTATAGTAAATTATTCAAAAAATAATTTTCTACTGTCGCAAATT
Organism: Dioctria linearis; assembly: GCA_963930735.1. Classification (NCBI taxonomy): domain Eukaryota; kingdom Metazoa; phylum Arthropoda; class Insecta; order Diptera; family Asilidae; genus Dioctria; species Dioctria linearis. The sequence goes on along the minus strand of CAWVNZ010002746.1, from coordinate 73,648 downwards.
TTAATTACGCCAGGGATTGCCGTTTCTATAGTAAATTATTCAAAAAATAATTTTTTACTGTCGCAAATTTCAAATCCGCCAGGGATTGCCTTTTCTATAGTAAATTATTCAAAAAATAATTTTTTACTATCGCAAGTTTTAATTGCGCCAGGGCTTGCCTTTTCTACAGTAAATTTTGCAAAAAATAATTTTTTACTGTCGCAAATTTTAATTGCGCCAGGGATTGCCCTTTCTATAGTAAACTTTTCAAAAAATAATTTTCTACTGTCGTAAATTTTAATTGCGCCAGGGATTGCCTTTTCTATAGTAAATTATTCAAAAAATAATTTTCAACTGTCGCAAATTTTAATTACGCCAGGGATTGCCTTTTCTATAGTAAATTATTCAAAAAATAATTTTTTACTGTCGCAAATTTTAAGTGCGCCAAGGATTACCCTTTCTATAGTAAATTATTCAAAAAATAATTTTATACTGTCGCAAATTTTAATTACGCCAGGGATTGCCTTTTCTATAGTAAATTATTCAAAAAATAAATTTCTACTGTCGCAAATTTTAATTACGCCAGGGATTGTCTTTTCTATAGTAAATTATTCAAAAAATAATTTTATACTGTCGCAAATTTTAATTACGCCAGGGATTGCCTTTTCTATAGTAAATTATTCAAAAAATAATTTTTTACTATCGCAAGTTTTAATTGCGCCAGGGATTGCCTTTTCTATAGTAAATTATTCAAAAAATAATTTTATACTGTCGCAAATTTTAAATACGCCAGGGATTGCCTTTTCTATAGTAAATTATTCAAAAAATAATTTTCTACTGTCGCAAATTTTAAATACGCCAGGGATTGCCTTTTCTATAGTAAATTATTCAAAAAATAATTTTCTACTGTCGCAAATTTTAATTACGCCAGGGATTGCCTTTTCTATAGTAAATTATTCAAAAAATAAATTTCTACTGTCGCAAATTTTAATTACGCCAGGGATTGTCTTTTCTATAGTAAATTATTCAAAAAATAATTTTATACTGTCGCAAATTTTAATTACGCCAGGGATTGCCTTTTCTATAGTAAATTATTCAAAAAATAATTTTTTACTATCGCAAGTTTTAATTGCGCCAGGGATTGCCTTTTCTATAGTAAATTATTCAAAAAATAATTTTATACTGTCGCAAATTTTAAATACGCCAGGGATTGCCTTTTCTATAGTAAATTATTCAAAAAATAATTTTATACTGTCGCAAATTTTAATTACGCCAGGGATTGCCTTTTCTATAGTAAATTATTCAAAAAATAATTTTTTACTATCGCAAGTTTTAATTGCGCCAGGGATTGCCTTTTCTATAGTAAATTATTCAAAAAATAATTTTATACTGTCGCAAATTTTAAATACGCCAGGGATTGCCTTTTCTATAGTAAATTATTCAAAAAATAATTTTCTACTGTCGCAAATTTTAAATACGCCAGGGATTGCCTTTTCTATAGTAAATTATTCAAAAAATAATTTTCTACTGTCGCAAATTTTAATTACGCCAGGGATTGCCTTTTCTATAGTAAATTATTCAAAAAATAATTTTCTACTGTCGCAAATTTTAATTACGCCAGGGATTGCCTTTTCTATAGTAAATTATTCAAAAAATAATTTTTTACTGTCGCAAATTTCAAATCCGCCAGGGATTGCCTTTTCTATATTAAATTATTCAAAAAATAATTTTTTACTATCGCAAGTTTTAATTGCGACAGGGATTGCCTTTTCTACAGAAAATTTTGCAAAAAATAATTTTTTACTGTCGCAAATTTTAATTGCGCCAGGGATTGCCTTTTCTATAGTAAACTTTTCAAAAAATAATTTTCTACTGTCGTAAATTTTAATTGCGCCAGGGATTGCCTTTTCTATAGTAAATTATTCAAAAAATAATTTTCAACTGTCGCAAATTTTAATTACGCCAGGGATTGCCTTTTCTATAGTAAATTATTCAAAAAATAATTTTCTACTGTCGCAAATTTTAATTACGCCAGGGATTGCCTTTTCTATAGTAAATTATTCAAAAAATAATTTTATACTGTCGCAAATTTTAATTACGCCAGGGATTGCCTTTTCTATAGTAAATTATTCAAAAAATAATTTTTTACTATCGCAAGTTTTAATTGCGCCAGGGATTGCCTTTTCTATAGTAAATTATTCAAAAAATAATTTTCTACTGTCGCAAATTTTAATTACGCCAGGGATTGCCTTTTCTATAGTAAATTATTCAAAAAATAATTTTCTACTGTCGCAAATTTTAAATACGCCAGGGATTGCCTTTTCTATAGTAAATTATTCAAAAAATAATTTTCTACTGTCGCAAATTTTAATTACGCCAGGGATTGCCTTTTCTATAGTAAATTATTCAAAAAATAATTTTCTACTGTCGCAAATTTTAATTACGCCAGGGATTGCCTTTTCTATAGTAAATTATTCAAAAAATAATTTTTTACTGTCGCAAATTTCAAATCCGCCAGGGATTGCCTTTTCTATATTAAATTATTCAAAAAATAATTTTTTACTATCGCAAGTTTTAATTGCGCCAGGGATTGCCTTTTCTACAGAAAATTTTGCAAAAAATAATTTTTTACTGTCGCAAATTTTAATTGCGCCAGGGATTGCCTTTTCTATAGTAAACTTTTCAAAAAATAATTTTCTACTGTCGTAAATTTTAATTGCGCCAGGGATTGCCTTTTCTATAGTAAATTATTCAAAAAATAATTTTCAACTGTCGCAAATTTTAATTACGCCAGGGATTGCCTTTCCTATAGTAAATTATTCAAAAAATAATTTTTTACTGTCGCAAATTTTAAGTGCGCCAGGGATTGCCCTTTCTATAGTAAATTATTCAAAAAATAATTTTATACTGTCGCAAATTTTAATTACGCCAGGGATTGCCTTTTCTATAGTAAATTATTCAAAAAATAATTTTCTACTGTCGCAAATTTTAATTACGCCAGGGATTGCCTTTTCTATAGTAAATTATTCAAAAAATAATTTTCTACTGTCGCAAATTTTAAATATCCCAGGGATTGCCTTTTCTATAGTAAATTTCTTACAAAATAATTTTTTTACTGTCGCAAATTTTAAGTGCGCCAGGGATTGCCTTTTCTATAGTAAATTATTCAAAAAATAATTTTTTACTGTCGCAAATTTTAAATACGCCAGGGATTGCCTTTTCTATAGTAAATTATTCAAAAAATAATTTTTTACTGTCGCAAATTTTAAACACGCCAGGGATTGCCTTTTCTATAGTAAATTATTCAAAAAATAATTTTCTACTGTCGCAAATTTTAAATACGCCAGGGATAGCCCTTTCTATAGTAAATTATTCAAAAAATAATTTTCTACTGTCGCAAATTTTAATTGCGCCAGGGATTGCCTTTTCTATAGTAAATTATTCAAAAAATTATTTTCTACTGTCGCAAATTTTAATTACGCCAGGGATTGCCTTTTCTATAGTAAATTATTCAAAAAATAATTTTCTACTGTCGCAAATTTTAAATATCCCAGTGATTGCCTTTTCTATAGTAAATTTCTCACAAAATAATTTTTTACTGTCGCAAATTTTAAGTGCGCCAGGGATTGCCTTTTCTATAGTAAATTATTCAAAAAATAATTTTCTACTGTCGCAAATTTCAAATACGCCAGGGATTGCCTTTTCTATAGTAAATTATTCAAAAAATAATTTTTTACTATCGCAAGGTTTAATTGCGCCAGGGATTGCCTTTTCTATAGTAAATTATTCAAAAAATAATTTTATACTGTCGCAAATTTTAATTACGCCAGGGATTGCCTTTTCTATAGTAAATTATTCAAAAAATAATTTTCTACTGTCGCAAATTTTAATTACGCCAGGGATTGCCTTTTCTATAGTAAATAATTCAAAAAATAATTTTTTACTGTCGCAAATTTCAAATACGCCAGGGATTGCCTTTTCTATAGTAAATTATTCAAAAAATAATTTTCTACTATCGCAAGGTTTAATTGCGCCAGGGATTGCCTTTTCTATAGTAAATTATTCAAAAAATAATTTTATACTGTCGCAAATTTTAAATACGCCAGGGATTGCCTTTTCTATAGTAAATTATTCAAAAAATTATTTTCTACTGTCGCAAATTTTAAATACGCCAGGGATTGCCTTTTCTATAGTAAATTATTCAAAAAATTATTTTCTACTGTCGCAAATTTTAATTACGCCAGGGATTGCCTTTTCTATAGTAAATTATTCAAAAAATAATTTTCTACTGTCGCAAATTTTAAATATCCCAGTGATTGCCTTTTCTATAGTAAATTTCTCACAAAATAATTTTTTACTGTCGCAAATTTTAAGTGCGCCAGGGATTGCCTTTTCTATAGTAAATTATTCAAAAAATAATTTTCTACTGTCGCAAATTTCAAATACGCCAGGGATTGCCTTTTCTATAGTAAATTATTCAAAAAATAATTTTTTACTATCGCAAGGTTTAATTGCGCCAGGGATTGCCTTTTCTACAGTAAATTTTGCAAAAAATAATTTTTTACTGTCGCAAATTTTAATTGCGCCAGGGATTGCTTTTTCTATAGTAAACTTTTCAAAAAATAATTTTCTACTGTCGCAAATTTTAATTGCGCCAGGGATTGCCTTTTCTATAGTAAATTATTCAAAAAATAATTTTATACTGTCGCAAATTTTAATTACGCCAGGGATTGCCTTTTCTATAGTAAATTATTCAAAAAATAATTTTTTACTGTCGCAAATTTCAAATCCGCCAGGGATTGCCTTTTCTATAGTAAATTATTAAAAATAATTTTTTACTATCGCAAGTTTTAATTGCGCCAGGGATTGCCTTTTCTACAGTAAATTTTGCAAAAAATAATTTTTTACTGTCGCAAATTTTAATTGCGCCAGGGATTGCCTTTTCTATAGTAAATTATTCAAAAAATAATTTTCAACTGTCGCAAATTGTAATTACGCCAGGGATTACCTTTTCTATAGTAAATTTTTCAAAAAATAATTTTTTACTGTCGCAAATTTTAATTGTGCCAGGGATTGCCTTTTCTATAGTAAATTATTCAAAAAATAATTTTATACTGTCGCAAATTTTAATTACGCCAGGGATTGCCTTTTCTATAGTAAATTATTCAAAAAATAATTTTCTACTGTCGCAAATTTTAATTACGCCAGGGATTGCCTTTTCTATAGTAAATAATTCAAAAAATAATTTTTTACTGTCGCAAATTTCAAATACGCCAGGGATTGCCTTTTCTATAGTAAATTATTCAAAAAATAATTTTCTACTATCGCAAGGTTTAATTGCGCCAGGGATTGCCTTTTCTATAGTAAATTATTCAAAAAATAATTTTATACTGTCGCAAATTTTAAATACGCCAGGGATTGCCTTTTCTATAGTAAATTATTCAAAAAATTATTTTCTACTGTCGCAAATTTTAAATACGCCAGGGATTGCCTTTTCTATAGTAAATTATTCAAAAAATAATTTTCTACTGTCGCAAATTTTAATTACGCCAGGGATTGCCTTTTCTATAGTAAATTATTCAAAAAATAATTTTCTACTGTCGCAAATTTTAATTACGCCAGGGATTGCCGTTTCTATAGTAAATTATTCAAAAAATAATTTTTTACTGTCGCAAATTTCAAATCCGCCAGGGATTGCCTTTTCTATAGTAAATTATTCAAAAAATAATTTTTTACTATCGCAAGTTTTAATTGCGCCAGGGCTTGCCTTTTCTACAGTAAATTTTGCAAAAAATAATTTTTTACTGTCGCAAATTTTAATTGCGCCAGGGATTGCCCTTTCTATAGTAAACTTTTCAAAAAATAATTTTCTACTGTCGTAAATTTTAATTGCGCCAGGGATTGCCTTTTCTATAGTAAATTATTCAAAAAATAATTTTCAACTGTCGCAAATTTTAATTACGCCAGGGATTGCCTTTTCTATAGTAAATTATTCAAAAAATAATTTTTTACTGTCGCAAATTTTAAGTGCGCCAAGGATTACCCTTTCTATAGTAAATTATTCAAAAAATAATTTTATACTGTCGCAAATTTTAATTACGCCAGGGATTGCCTTTTCTATAGTAAATTATTCAAAAAATAAATTTCTACTGTCGCAAATTTTAATTACGCCAGGGATTGTCTTTTCTATAGTAAATTATTCAAAAAATAATTTTATACTGTCGCAAATTTTAATTACGCCAGGGATTGCCTTTTCTATAGTAAATTATTCAAAAAATAATTTTTTACTATCGCAAGTTTTAATTGCGCCAGGGATTGCCTTTTCTATAGTAAATTATTCAAAAAATAATTTTATACTGTCGCAAATTTTAAATACGCCAGGGATTGCCTTTTCTATAGTAAATTATTCAAAAAATAATTTTCTACTGTCGCAAATTGTAAATACGCCAGGGATTGCCTTTTCTATAGTAAATTATTCAAAAAATAATTTTCTACTGTCGCAAATTTTAATTACGCCAGGGATTGCCTTTTCTATAGTAAATTATTCAAAAAATAAATTTCTACTGTCGCAAATTTTAATTACGCCAGGGATTGTCTTTTCTATAGTAAATTATTCAAAAAATAATTTTATACTGTCGCAAATTTTAATTACGCCAGGGATTGCCTTTTCTATAGTAAATTATTCAAAAAATAATTTTTTACTATCGCAAGTTTTAATTGCGCCAGGGATTGCCTTTTCTATAGTAAATTATTCAAAAAATAATTTTATACTGTCGCAAATTTTAAATACGCCAGGGATTGCCTTTTCTATAGTAAATTATTCAAAAAATAATTTTATACTGTCGCAAATTTTAATTACGCCAGGGATTGCCTTTTCTATAGTAAATTATTCAAAAAATAATTTTTTACTATCGCAAGTTTTAATTGCGCCAGGGATTGCCTTTTCTATAGTAAATTATTCAAAAAATAATTTTATACTGTCGCAAATTTTAAATACGCCAGGGATTGCCTTTTCTATAGTAAATTATTCAAAAAATAATTTTCTACTGTCGCAAATTTTAAATACGCCAGGGATTGCCTTTTCTATAGTAAATTATTCAAAAAATAATTTTCTACTGTCGCAAATTTCAATTACGCCAGGGATTGCCTTTTCTATAGTAAATTATTCAAAAAATAATTTTCTACTGTCGCAAATTTTAATTACGCCAGGGATTGCCTTTTCTATAGTAAATTATTCAAAAAATAATTTTTTACTGTCGCAAATTTCAAATCCGCCAGGGATTGCCTTTTCTATATTAAATTATTCAAAAAATAATTTTTTACTATCGCAAGTTTTAATTGCGACAGGGATTGCCTTTTCTACAGAAAATTTTGCAAAAAATAATTTTTTACTGTCGCAAATTTTAATTGCGCCAGGGATTGCCTTTTCTATAGTAAACTTTTCAAAAAATAATTTTCTACTGTCGTAAATTTTAATTGCGCCAGGGATTGCCTTTTCTATAGTAAATTATTCAAAAAATAATTTTCAACTGTCGCAAATTTTAATTACGCCAGGGATTGCCTTTTCTATAGTAAATTATTCAAAAAATAATTTTCTACTGTCGCAAATTTTAATTACGCCAGGGATTGCCTTTTCTATAGTAAATTATTCAAAAAATAATTTTATACTGTCGCAAATTTTAATTACGCCAGGGATTGCCTTTTCTATAGTAAATTATTCAAAAAATAATTTTTTACTATCGCAAGTTTTAATTGCGCCAGGGATTGCCTTTTCTATAGTAAATTATTCAAAAAATAATTTTATACTGTCGCAAATTTTAAATACGCCAGGGATTGCCTTTTCTATAGTAAATTATTCAAAAAATAATTTTCTACTGTCGCAAATTTTAAATACGCCAGGGATTGCCTTTTCTATAGTAAATTATTCAAAAAATAATTTTCTACTGTCGCAAATTTTAATTACGCCAGGGATTGCCTTTTCTATAGTAAATTATTCAAAAAATAATTTTCTACTGTCGCAAATTTTAATTACGCCAGGGATTGCCTTTTCTATAGTAAATTATTCAAAAAATAATTTTTTACTGTCGCAAATTTCAAATCCGCCAGGGATTGCCTTTTCTATATTAAATTATTCAAAAAATAATTTTTTACTATCGCAAGTTTTAATTGCGCCAGGGATTGCCTTTTCTACAGAAAATTTTGCAAAAAATAATTTTTTACTGTCGCAAATTTTAATTGCGCCAGGGATTGCCTTTTCTATAGTAAACTTTTCAAAAAATAATTTTCTACTGTCGTAAATTTTAATTGCGCCAGGGATTGCCTTTTCTATAGTAAATTATTCAAAAAATAATTTTCAACTGTCGCAAATTTTAATTACGCCAGGGATTGCCTTTCCTATAGTAAATTATTCAAAAAATAATTTTTTACTGTCGCAAATTTTAAGTGCGCCAGGGATTGCCCTTTCTATAGTAAATTATTCAAAAAATAATTTTATACTGTCGCAAATTTTAATTACGCCAGGGATTGCCTTTTCTATAGTAAATTATTCAAAAAATAATTTTCTACTGTCGCAAATTTTAATTACGCCAGGGATTGCCTTTTCTATAGTAAATTATTCAAAAAATAATTTTCTACTGTCGCAAATTTTAAATATCCCAGGGATTGCCTTTTCTATAGTAAATTTCTTACAAAATAATTTTTTTACTGTCGCAAATTTTAAGTGCGCCAGGGATTGCCTTTTCTATAGTAAATTATTCAAAAAATAATTTTTTACTGTCGCAAATTTTAAATACGCCAGGGATTGCCTTTTCTATAGTAAATTATTCAAAAAATAATTTTTTACTGTCGCAAATTTTAAACACGCCAGGGATTGCCTTTTCTATAGTAAATTATTCAAAAAATAATTTTCTACTGTCGCAAATTTTAAATACGCCAGGGATAGCCCTTTCTATAGTAAATTATTCAAAAAATAATTTTCTACTGTCGCAAATTTTAATTGCGCCAGGGATTGCCTTTTCTATAGTAAATTATTCAAAAAATTATTTTCTACTGTCGCAAATTTTAATTACGCCAGGGATTGCCTTTTCTATAGTAAATTATTCAAAAAATAATTTTCTACTGTCGCAAATTTTAAATATCCCAGTGATTGCCTTTTCTATAGTAAATTTCTCACAAAATAATTTTTTACTGTCGCAAATTTTAAGTGCGCCAGGGATTGCCTTTTCTATAGTAAATTATTCAAAAAATAATTTTCTACTGTCGCAAATTTCAAATACGCCAGGGATTGCCTTTTCTATAGTAAATTATTCAAAAAATAATTTTTTACTATCGCAAGGTTTAATTGCGCCAGGGATTGCCTTTTCTATAGTAAATTATTCAAAAAATAATTTTATACTGTCGCAAATTTTAATTACGCCAGGGATTACCTTTTCTATAGTAAATTATTCAAAAACTAATTTTCTACTGTCGCAAATTTTAATTACGCCAGGGATTGCCTTTTCTATAGTAAATTATTCAAAAAATAATTTTCTACTGTCGCAAATTTTAAATATCCCAGGGATTGCCTTTTCTATAGTAAATTTCTTACAAAATAATTTTTTTACTGTCGCAAATTTTAAGTGCGCCAGGGATTGCCTTTTCTATAGTAAATTATTCAAAAAATAATTTTTTACTGTCGCAAATTTTAAATACGCCAGGGATTGCCTTTTCTATAGTAAATTATTCAAAAAATAATTTTTTACTGTCGCAAATTTTAAACACGCCAGGGATTGCCTTTTCTATAGTAAATTATTCAAAAAATAATTTTCTACTGTCGCAAATTTTAAATACGCCAGGGATAGCCCTTTCTATAGTAAATTATTCAAAAAATAATTTTCTACTGTCGCAAATTTTAATTGCGCCAGGGATTGCCTTTTCTATAGTAAATTATTCAAAAAATTATTTTCTACTGTCGCAAATTTTAATTACGCCAGGGATTGCCTTTTCTATAGTAAATTATTCAAAAAATAATTTTCTACTGTCGCAAATTTTAAATATCCCAGTGATTGCCTTTTCTATAGTAAATTTCTCACAAAATAATTTTTTACTGTCGCAAATTTTAAGTGCGCCAGGGATTTCCTTTTCTATAGTAAATTATTCAAAAAATAATTTTCTACTGTCGCAAATTTCAAATACGCCAGGGATTGCCTTTTCTATAGTAAATTATTCAAAAAATAATTTTTTACTATCGCAAGGTTTAATTGCGCCAGGGATTGCCTTTTCTATAGTAAATTATTCAAAAAATAATTTTATACTGTCGCAAATTTTAATTACGCCAGGGATTGCCTTTTCTATAGTAAATTATTCAAAAAATAATTTTATACTGTCGCAAATTTTAATTACGCCAGGGATTGCCTTTTCTATAGTAAATTATTCAAAAAATAATTTTATACTGTCGCAAATTTTAATTACGCCAGGGATTGCCTTTTCTATAGTAAATTATTCAAAAAATAATTTTCTACTATCGCAAATTTTAATTACGCCAGGGATTGTCTTTTCTATAGTAAATTATTCAAAAAATAATTTTTTACTGTCGCAAATTTCAAATCCGCCAGGGATTGCCTTTTCTATATTAAATTATTCAAAAAATAATTTTTTACTATCGCAAGTTTTAATTGCGCCAGGGATTGCCTTTTCTACAGAAAATTTTGCAAAAAATAATTTTTTACTGTCGCAAATTTTAATTGCGCCAGGGATTGCCTTTTCTATAGTAAACTTTTCAAAAAATAATTTTCTACTGTCGTAAATTTTAATTGCGCCAGGGATTGCCTTTTCTATAGGAAATTATTCAAAAAATAATTTTCAACTGTCGCAAATTTTAATTACGCCAGGGATTGCCTTTTCTATAGTAAATTATTCAAAAAATAATTTTCTACTGTCGCAAATTTTAACTACGCCAGGGATTGCCTTTTCTATAGTAAATTATTCAAAAAATAATTTTATACTGTCGCAAATTTTAATTACGCCAGGGATTGCCTTTTCTATAGTAAATTATTCAAAAAATAATTTTTTACTATCGCAAGTTTTAATTGCGCCAGGGATTGCCTTTTCTATAGTAAATTATTCAAAAAATAATTTTATACTGTCGCAAATTTTAAATACGCCAGGGATTGCCTTTTCTATAGTAAATTATTCAAAAAATAATTTTCTACTGTCGCAAATTTTAAATACGCCAGGGATTGCCTTTTCTATAGTAAATTATTCAAAAAATAATTTTCTACTGTCGCAAATTTTAATTACGCCAGGGATTGCCTTTTCTATAGTAAATTATTCAAAAAATAATTTTCTACTGTCGCAAATTTTAATTACGCCAGGGATTGCCTTTTCTATAGTAAATTATTCAAAAAATAATTTTTTACTGTCGCAAATTTCAAATCCGCCAGGGATTGCCTTTTCTATATTAAATTATTCAAAAAATAATATTTTACTATCGCAAGTTTTAATTGCGCCAGGGATTTCCTTTTCTACAGAAAATTTTGCAAAAAATAATTTTTTACTGTCGCAAATTTTAATTGCGCCAGGGATTGCCTTTTCTATAGTAAACTTTTCAAAAAATAATTTTCTACTGTCGTAAATTTTAATTGCGCCAGGGATTGCCTTTTCTATAGTAAATTATTCAAAAAATAATTTTCAACTGTCGCAAATTTTAATTACGCCAGGTATTGCCTTTCCTATAGTAAATTATTCAAAAAATAATTTTTTACTGTCGCAAATTTTAAGTGCGCCAGGGATTGCCCTTTCTATAGTAAATTATTCAAAAAATAATTTTATACTGTCGCAAATTTTAATTACGCCAGGGATTGCCTTTTCTATAGTAAATTATTCAAAAAATAATTTTCTACTGTCGCAAATTTTAATTACGCCAGGGATTGCCTTTTCTATAGTAAATTATTCAAAAAATAATTTTCTACTGTCGCAAATTTTAAATATCCCAGGGATTGCCTTTTCTATAGTAAATTTCTTACAAAATAATTTTTTTACTGTCGCAAATTTTAAGTGCGCCAGGGATTGCCTTTTCTATAGTAAATTATTCAAAAAATAATTTTTTACTGTCGCAAATTTTAAATACGCCAGGGATTGCCTTTTCTATAGTAAATTATTCAAAAAATTATTTTTTAATATCGCAAATTTTAATTACGCCAGGGATTGCCTTTTCTATAGTAAATTATTCAAAAAATAATTTTCTACTGTCGCAAATTTTAAATATCCCAGGGATTGCCTTTTCTATAGTAAATTTCTTACAAAATAATTTTTTTACTGTCGCAAATTTTAAGTGCGCCAGGGATTGCCTTTTCTATAGTAAATTATTCAAAAAATAATTTTTTACTGTCGCAAATTTCAAATACGCCAGGGATTGCCTTTTCTATAGTAAATTATTCAAAAAATAATTTTTTACTATCGCAAGGTTTAATTGCGCCAGGGATTGCCTTTTCTATAGTAAGTTATTCAAAAAATAATTTTATACTGTCGCAAATTTTAAATACGCCAGGGATTGCCTTTTCTATAGTAAATTATTCAAAAAATTATTTTCTACTGTCGCAAATTTTAAATACGCCAGGGATTGCCTTTTCTATAGTAAATTATTCAAAAAATAATTTTCTACTGTCGCAAATTTTAATTACGCCAGGGATTGCCTTTTCTATAGTAAATTATTCAAAAAATAATTTTCTACTGTCGCAAATTTTAATTACGCCAGGGATTGCCGTTTCTATAGTAAATTATTCAAAAAATAATTTTTTACTGTCGCAAATTTCAAATCCGCCAGGGATTGCCTTTTCTATAGTAAATTATTCAAAAAATAATTTTTTACTATCGCAAGTTTTAACTGCGCCAGGGCTTGCCTTTTCTACAGTAAATTTTGCAAAAAATAATTTTTTACTGTCGCAAATTTTAATTGCGCCAGGGATTGCCCTTTCTATAGTAAACTTTTCAAAAAATAATTTTCTACTGTCGTAAATTTTAATTGCGCCAGGGATTGCCTTTTCTATAGTAAATTATTCAAAAAATAATTTTCAACTGTCGCAAATTTTAATTACGCCAGGGATTGCCTTTTCTATAGTAAATTATTCAAAAAATAATTTTTTACTGTCGCAAATTTTAAGTGCGCCAGGGATTGCCCTTTCTATAGTAAATTATTCAAAAAATAATTTTATACTGTCGCAAATTTTAATTACGCCAGGGATTGCCTTTTCTATAGTAAATTATTCAAAAAATAAATTTCTACTGTCGCAAATTTTAATTACGCCAGGGATTGTCTTTTCTATAGTAAATTATTCAAAAAATAATTTTATACTGTCGCAAATTTTAATTACGCCAGGGATTGCCTTTTCTATAGTAAATTATTCAAAAAATAATTTTTTACTATCGCAAGTTTTAATTGCGCCAGGGATTGCCTTTTCTATAGTAAATTATTCAAAAAATAATTTTATACTGTCGCAAATTTTAAATACGCCAGGGATTGTCTTTTCTATAGTAAATTATTCAAAAAATAATTTTCTACTGTCGCAAATTTTAAATACGCCAGGGATTGCCTTTTCTATAGTAAATTATTCAAAAAATAATTTTCTACTGTCGCAAATTTTAATTACGCCAGGGATTGCCTTTTCTATAGTAAATTATTCAAAAAATAATTTTCTACTGTCGCAAATTTTAATTACGCCAGGGATTGCCTTTTCTATAGTAAATTATTCAAAAAATAATTTTTTACTGTCGCAAATTTCAAATCCGCCAGGGATTGCCTTTTCTATATTAAATTATTCAAAAAATAATTTTTTACTATCGCAAGTTTTAATTGCGCCAGGGATTGCCTTTTCTACAGAAAATTTTGCAAAAAATAATTTTTTACTGTCGCAAATTTTAATTGCGCCAGGGATTGCCTTTTCTATAGTAAACTTTTCAAAAAATAATTTTCTACTGTCGTAAATTTTAATTGCGCCAGGGATTGCCTTTTCTATAGTAAATTATTCAAAAAATAATTTTCAACTGTCGCAAATTTTAATTACGCCAGGGATTGCCTTTTCTATAGTAAATTATTCAAAAAATAATTTTCTACTGTCGCAAATTTTAATTACGCCAGGGATTGCCTTTTCTATAGTAAATTATTCAAAAAATAATTTTATACTGTCGCAAATTTTAATTACGCCAGGGATTGCCTTTTCTATAGTAAATTATTCAAAAAATAATTTTTTACTATCGCAAGTTTTAATTGCGCCAGGGATTGCCTTTTCTATAGTAAATTATTCAAAAAATAATTTTATACTGTCGCAAATTTTAAATACGCCAGGGATTGCCTTTTCTATAGTAAATTATTCAAAAAATAATTTTCTACTGTCGCAAATTTTAAATACGCCAGGGATTGCCTTTTCTATAGTAAATTATTCAAAAAATAATTTTCTACTGTCGCAAATTTTAATTACGCCAGGGATTGCCTTTTCTATAGTAAATTATTCAAAAAATAATTTTCTACTGTCGCAAATTTTAATTACGCCAGGGATTGCCTTTTCTATAGTAAATTATTCAAAAAATAATTTTTTACTGTCGCAAATTTCAAATCCGCCAGGGATTGCCTTTTCTATATTAAATTATTCAAAAAATAATTTTTTACTATCGCAAGTTTTAATTGCGCCAGGGATTGCCTTTTCTACAGAAAATTTTGCAAAAATAATTTTTTACTGTCGCAAATTTTAATTGTGCAAGGGATTGCCTTTTCTATAGTAAACTTTTCAAAAAATAATTTTCTATTGTCGTAAATTTTACTTGCGCCAGGGATTGCCTTTTCTATAGTAAATTATTCAAAAAATAATTTTCAACTGTCGCAAATTTTAATTACGCCAGGGATTGCCTTTCCTATAGTAAATTATTCAAAAAATAATTTTTTACTGTCGCAAATTTTAAGTGCGCCAGGGATTGCCCTTTCTATAGTAAATTATTCAAAAAATAATTTTATACTGTCGCAAATTTTAATTACGCCAGGGATTGCCTTTTCTATAGTAAATTATTCAAAAAATAATTTTCTACTGTCGCAAATTTTAATTACGCCAGGGATTGCCTTTTCTATAGTAAATTATTCAAAAAATAATTTTCTACTGTCGCAAATTTTAAATATCCCAGGGATTGCCTTTTCTATAGTAAATTTCTTACAAAATAATTTTTTTACTGTCGCAAATTTTAAGTGCGCCAGGGATTGCCTTTTCTATAGTAAATTATTCAAAAAATAATTTTTTACTGTCGCAAATTTTAAATACGCCAGGGATTGCCTTTTCTATAGTAAATTATTCAAAAAATAATTTTTTACTGTCGCAAATTTTAAACACGCCAGGGATTGCCTTTTCTATAGTAAATTATTCAAAAAATAATTTTCTACTGTCGCAAATTTTAAATACGCCAGGGATAGCCCTTTCTATAGTAAATTATTCAAAAAATAATTTTCTACTGTCGCAAATTTTAATTGCGCCAGGGATTGCCTTTTCTATAGTAAATTATTCAAAAAATTATTTTCTACTGTCGCAAATTTTAATTACGCCAGGGATTGCCTTTTCTATAGTAAATTATTCAAAAAATAATTTTCTACTGTCGCAAATTTTAAATATCCCAGTGATTGCCTTTTCTATAGTAAATTTCTCACAAAATAATTTTTTACTGTCGCAAATTTTAAGTGCGCCAGGGATTGCCTTTTCTATAGTAAATTATTCAAAAAATAATTTTCTACTGTCGCAAATTTTAATTACGCCAGGATTGCCTTTTCTTTAGTAAATTATTCAAAAAATAGTTTTTTACTATCGCAAGTTTTAATTGCGCCAGGGATTGCCTTTTCTACAGTAAATTTTGCAAAAAATAATTTTTTACTGTCGCAAATTTTAATTGCGCCAGGGATTGCCTTTTCTATAGTAAATTATTCAAAAAATAATTTTATACTGTCGCAAATTTTAAGTGCGCCAGGGATTGCCTTTTCTATAGTAAATTATTCAAAAAATAATTTTTTACTGTCGCAAATTTTAATTGCGCCAGGGATTGCCTTTTCTACAGTAAATTTTTTCAAAATATTAATTTTTTATTGTCGCAAATTTTAAATACGCCAGGGATTGCCTTTTCTATAGTAAATTATTCAAAAAATAATTTTCTACTGTTGCAAATTTTAAATACGCCAGGGATTGCCTTTTCTATAGTAAATTATTCAAAAAATAATTTTATACTGTCGCAAATTTTAATTACGCCAGGGATTGCCTTTTCTATAGTAAATTATTCAAAAAATAATTTTCTACTGTCGCAAATTTTAATTACGCCAGGGATTGCCTTTTCTATAGTAAATTATTCAAAAAATAATTTTTTACTGTCGCAAATTTCAAATCCGCCAGGGATTGCCTTTTCTATAGTAAATTATTCAAAAAATGATTTTTTACTATCGCAAGTTTTAATTGCGCCAGGGATTGCCTATTCTATAGTAAATTATTCAAAAAATAATTTTATACTGTCGCAAATTTTAAATACGCCAGGGATTGCCTTTTTTATAGTAAATTATTCAAAAAATAATTTTCTACTGTCGCAAATTTTAAATACGCCAGGTATTGCCTTTTCTATAGTAAATTATTCAAAAAATAATTTTCTACTGTCGCAAATTTTAATTACGCCAGGGATTGCCTTTTCTATAGTAAATTATTCAAAAAATAATTTTCTACTTTCGCAAATTTTCATTACGCCAGGGATTGCCTTTTCTATAGTAAATTATTCAAAAAATAATTTTTTACTGTCGCAAATTTCAAATCCACCAAGGATTGCCTTTTCTATAGTAAATTATTCAAAAAATAGTTTTTTACTATCGCAAATTTTAAGTGCGCCAGGGATTGCCCTTTCTATAGTAAATTATTCAAAAAATAATTTTATACTGTCGCAAATTTTAATTACGCCAGGGATTGCCTTTTCTATAGTAAATTATTCAAAAAATAATTTTCTACTGTCGCAAATTTTAATTACGCCAGGGATTGCCTTTTCTATAGTAAATTATTCAAAAAATAATTTTCTACTGTCGCAAATTTTAAATATCCCAGGGATTGCCTTTTCTATAGTAAATTTCTTACAAAATAATTTTTTTACTGTCGCAAATTTTAAGTGCGCCAGGGATTGCCTTTTCTATAGTAAATTATTCAAAAAATAATTTTTTACTGTCGCAAATTTTAAATACGCCAGGGATTGCCTTTTCTATAGTAAATTATTCAAAAAATAATTTTTTACTGTCGCAAATTTTAAACACGCCAGGGATTGCCTTTTCTATAGTAAATTATTCAAAAAATAATTTTCTACTGTCGCAAATTTTAAATACGCCAGGGATAGCCCTTTCTATAGTAAATTATTCAAAAAATAATTTTCTACTGTCGCAAATTTTAATTGCGCCAGGGATTGCCTTTTCTATAGTAAATTATTCAAAAAATTATTTTCCACTGTCGCAAATTTTAATTACGCCAGGGATTGCCTTTTCTATAGTAAATTATTCAAAAAATAATTTTCTACTGTCGCAAATTTTAAATATCCCAGTGATTGCCTTTTATATAGTAAATTTCTCACAAAATAATTTTTTACTGTCGCAAATTTTAAGTGCGCCAGGGATTGCCTTTTCTATAGTAAATTATTCAAAAAATAATTTTCTACTGTCGCAAATTTTAATTACGCCAGGGATTGCCTTTTCTATAGTAAATTATTCAAAAAATAATTTTATACTCTCGCAAATTTTAAGTGCGCCAGGGATTGCCTTTTCTATAGTAAATTATTCAAAAAATAATTTTATACTCTCGCAAATTTTAAGTGCGCCAGGGATTGCCTTTTCTATAGTAAATTATTCAAAAAATAATTTTTTACTGTCGCAAATTTTAATTGCGCCAGGGATTGCCTTTTCTACAGTAAATTTTTTCAAAATATTAATTTTTTACTGTCGCAAATTTTAAATACGCCAGGGATTGCCTTTTCTATAGTAAATTATTCAAAAAATAATTTTCTACTGTTGCAAATTTTAAATACGCCAGGGATTGCCTTTTCTATAGTAAATTATTCAAAAAATAATTTTATACTGTCGCAAATTTTAATTACGCCAGGGATTGCCTTTTCTATAGTAAATTATTCAAAAAATAATTTTCTACTGTCGCAAATTTTAATTACGCCAGGGATTGCCTTTTCTATAGTAAATTATTCAAAAAATAATTTTTTACTGTCGCAAATTTTAAGTGCGCCAGGGATTGCCCTTTCTATAGTAAATTATTCAAAAAATAATTTTATACTGTCGCAAATTTTAATTACGCCAGGGATTGCCTTTTCTATAGTAAATTATTCAAAAAATAATTTTCTACTGTCGCAAATTTTAATTACGCCAGGGATTGCCTTTTCTATAGTAAATTATTCAAAAAATAATTTTCTACTGTCGCAAATTTTAAATATCCCAGGGATTGCCGTTTCTATAGTAAATTTCTTACAAAATAATTTTTTTACTGTCGCAAATTTTAAGTGCGCCAGGGATTGCCTTTTCTATAGTAAATTATTCAAAAAATAATTTTTTACTGTCGCAAATTTTAAATACGCCAGGGATTGCCTTTTCTATAGTAAATTATTCAAAAAATAATTTTTTACTGTCGCAAATTTTAAACACGCCAGGGATTGCCTTTTCTATAGTAAATTATTCAAAAAATAATTTTCTACTGTCGCAAATTTTAAATACGCCAGGGATAGCCCTTTCTATAGTAAATTATTCAAAAAATAATTTTCTACTGTCGCAAATTTTAATTGCGCCAGGGATTGCCTTTTCTATAGTAAATTATTCAAAAAATTATTTTCTACTGTCGCAAATTTTAATTACGCCAGGGATTGCCTTTTCTATAGTAAATTATTCAAAAAATAATTTTCTACTGTCGCAAATTTTAAATATCCCAGTGATTGCCTTTTCTATAGTAAATTTCTCACAAAATAATTTTTTACTGTCGCAAATTTTAAGTGCGCCAGGGATTGCCTTTTCTATAGTAAATTATTCAAAAAATAATTTTCTACTGTCGCAAATTTTAATTACGCCAGGGATTGCCTTTTCTATAGTAAATTATTCAAAAAATAATTTTATACTCTCGCAAATTTTAAGTGCGCCAGGGATTGCCTTTTCTATAGTAAATTATTCAAAAAATAATTTTTTACTGTCGCAAATTTTAATTACGCCAGGGATTGCCTTTTCTATAGTAAATTATTCAAAAAATAATTTTCTACTGTCGCAAATTTTAATTACGCCAGGGATTGCCTTTTCTATAGTAAATTATTCAAAAAATAATTTTCTACTGTCGCAAATTTTAATTACGCCAGGGATTGCCTTTTCTATAGTAAATTATTCAAAAAATAATTTTTTACTGTCGCAAATTTTAAGTGCGCCAGGGATTGCCCTTTCTATAGTAAATTATTCAAAAAATAATTTTATACTGTCGCAAATTTTAATTACGCCAGGGATTGCCTTTTCTATAGTAAATTATTCAAAAAATAATTTTCTACTGTCGCAAATTTTAATTACGCCAGGGATTGCCTTTTCTATAGTAAATTATTCAAAAAATAATTTTCTACTGTCGCAAATTTTAAATATCCCAGGGATTGCCTTTTCTATAGTAAATTTCTTACAAAATAATTTTTTTACTGTCGCAAATTTTAAGTGCGCCAGGGATTGCCTTTTCTATAGTAAATTATTCAAAAAATAATTTTTTACTGTCGCAAATTTTAAATACGCCAGGGATTGCCTTTTCTATAGTAAATTATTCAAAAAATAATTTTTTACTGTCGCAAATTTTAAACACGCCAGGGATTGCCTTTTCTATAGTAAATTATTCAAAAAATAATTTTCTACTGTCGCAAATTTTAAATACGCCAGGGATAGCCCTTTCTATAGTAAATTATTCAAAAAATAATTTTCTACTGTCGCAAATTTTAATTGCGCCAGGGATTGCCTTTTCTATAGTAAATTATTCAAAAAATTATTTTCTACTGTCGCAAATTTTAATTACGCCAGGGATTGCCTTTTCTATAGTAAATTATTCAAAAAATAATTTTCTACTGTCGCAAATTTTAAATATCCCAGTGATTGCCTTTTCTATAGTAAATTTCTCACAAAATAATTTTTTACTGTCGCAAATTTTAAGTGCGCCAGGGATTGCCTTTTCTATAGTAAATTATTCAAAAAATAATTTTATACTCTCGCAAATTTTAAGTGCGCCAGGGATTGCCTTTTCTATAGTAAATTATTCAAAAAATAATTTTTTACTGTCGCAAATTTTAAATACGCCAGGGATTGCCTTTTCTATAGTAAATTATTCAAAAAATAATTTTTTACTGTCGCAAATTTTAAACACGCCAGGGATTGCCTTTTCTATAGTAAATTATTCAAAAAATAATTTTCTACTGTCGCAAATTTTAAATACGCCAGGGATAGCCCTTTCTATAGTAAATTATTCAAAAAATAATTTTCTACTGTCGCAAATTTTAATTGCGCCAGGGATTGCCTTTTCTATAGTAAATTATTCAAAAAATTATTTTCTACTGTCGCAAATTTTAATTACGCCAGGGATTGCCTTTTCTATAGTAAATTATTCAAAAAATAATTTTTTACTGTCGCAAATTTTAAATACGCCAGGGATTGCCTTTTCTATAGTAAATTATTCAAAAAATAATTTTTTACTGTCGCAAATTTTAAACACGCCAGGGATTGCCTTTTCTATAGTAAATTATTCAAAAAATAATTTTCTACTGTCGCAAATTTTAAATACGCCAGGGATAGCCCTTTCTATAGTAAATTATTCAAAAAATAATTTTCTACTGTCGCAAATTTTAATTGCGCCAGGGATTGCCTTTTCTATAGTAAATTATTCAAAAAATTATTTTCTACTGTCGCAAATTTTAATTACGCCAGGGATTGCCTTTTCTATAGTAAATTATTCAAAAAATAATTTTCTACTGTCGCAAATTTTAAATATCCCAGTGATTGCCTTTTCTATAGTAAATTTCTCACAAAATAATTTTTTACTGTCGCAAATTTTAAGTGCGCCAGGGATTGCCTTTTCTATAGTAAATTATTCAAAAAATAATTTTATACTCTCGCAAATTTTAAGTGCGCCAGGGATTGCCTTTTCTATAGTAAATTATTCAAAAAATAATTTTTTACTGTCGCAAATTTTAATTGCGCCAGGGATTGCCTTTTCTACAGTAAATTTTTTCAAAATATTAATTTTTTACTGTCGCAAATTTTAAATACGCCAGGGATTGCCTTTTCTATAGTAAATTATTCAAAAAATAATTTTCTACTGTTGCAAATTTTAAATACGCCAGGGATTGCCTTTTCTATAGTAAATTATTCAAAAAATAATTTTATACTGTCGCAAATTTTAATTACGCCAGGGATTGCCTTTTCTATAGTAAATTATTCAAAAAATAATTTTCTACTGTCGCAAATTTTAATTACGCCAGGGATTGCCTTTTCTATAGTAAATTATTCAAAAAATAATTTTTTACTGTCGCAAATTTCAAATCCGCCAGGGATTGCCTTTTCTATAGTAAATTATTCAAAAAATGATTTTTTACTATCGCAAGTTTTAATTGCGCCAGGGATTGCCTATTCTATAGTAAATTATTCAAAAAATAATTTTATACTGTCGCAAATTTTAAATACGCCAGGGATTGCCTTTTTTATAGTAAATTATTCAAAAAATAATTTTCTACTGTCGCAAATTTTAAATACGCCAGGTATTGCCTTTTCTATAGTAAATTATTCAAAAAATAATTTTCTACTGTCGCAAATTTTAATTACGCCAGGGATTGCCTTTTCTATAGTAAATTATTCAAAAAATAATTTTCTACTTTCGCAAATTTTCATTACGCCAGGGATTGCCTTTTCTATAGTAAATTATTCAAAAAATAATTTTTTACTGTCGCAAATTTCAAATCCACCAAGGATTGCCTTTTCTATAGTAAATTATTCAAAAAATAGTTTTTTACTATCGCAAATTTTAAGTGCGCCAGGGATTGCCCTTTCTATAGTAAATTATTCAAAAAATAATTTTATACTGTCGCAAATTTTAATTACGCCAGGGATTGCCTTTTCTATAGTAAATTATTCAAAAAATAATTTTCTACTGTCGCAAATTTTAATTACGCCAGGGATTGCCTTTTCTATAGTAAATTATTCAAAAAATAATTTTCTACTGTCGCAAATTTTAAATATCCCAGGGATTGCCTTTTCTATAGTAAATTTCTTACAAAATAATTTTTTTACTGTCGCAAATTTTAAGTGCGCCAGGGATTGCCTTTTCTATAGTAAATTATTCAAAAAATAATTTTTTACTGTCGCAAATTTTAAATACGCCAGGGATTGCTTTTTCTATAGTAAATTATTCAAAAAATAATTTTTTACTGTCGCAAATTTTAAACACGCCAGGGATTGCCTTTTCTATAGTAAATTATTCAAAAAATAATTTTCTACTGTCGCAAATTTTAAATACGCCAGGGATAGCCCTTTCTATAGTAAATTATTCAAAAAATAATTTTCTACTGTCGCAAATTTTAATTGCGCCAGGGATTGCCTTTTCTATAGTAAATTATTCAAAAAATTATTTTCTACTGTCGCAAATTTTAATTACGCCAGGGATTGCCTTTTCTATAGTAAATTATTCAAAAAATAATTTTCTACTGTCGCAAATTTTAAATATCCCAGTGATTGCCTTTTCTATAGTAAATTTCTCACAAAATAATTTTTTACTGTCGCAAATTTTAAGTGCGCCAGGGATTGCCTTTTCTATAGTAAATTATTCAAAAAATAATTTTCTACTGTCGCAAATTTTAATTACGCCAGGGATTGCCTTTTCTATAGTAAATTATTCAAAAAATAATTTTATACTCTCGCAAATTTTAAGTGCGCCAGGGATTGCCTTTTCTATAGTAAATTATTCAAAAAATAATTTTATACTATCGCAAATTTTAAGTGCGCCAGGGATTGCCTTTTCTATAGTAAATTATTCAAAAAATAATTTTTTACTGTCGCAAATTTTAATTGCGCCAGGGATTGCCTTTTCTACAGTAAATTTTTTCAAAATATTAATTTTTTACTGTCGCAAATTTTAAATACGCCAGGGATTGCCTTTTCTATAGTAAATTATTCAAAAAATAATTTTCTACTGTTGCAAATTTTAAATACGCCAGGGATTGCCTTTTCTATAGTAAATTATTCAAAAAATAATTTTATACTGTCGCAAATTTTAATTACGCCAGGGATTGCCTTTTCTATAGTAAATTATTCAAAAAATAATTTTCTACTGTCGCAAATTTTAATTACGCCAGGGATTGCCTTTTCTATAGTAAATTATTCAAAAAATAATTTTTTACTGTCGCAAATTTCAAATCCGCCAGGGATTGCCTTTTCTATAGTAAATTATTCAAAAAATGATTTTTTACTATCGCAAGTTTTAATTGCGCCAGGGATTGCCTATTCTATAGTAAATTATTCAAAAAATAATTTTATACTGTCGCAAATTTTAAATACGCCAGGGATTGCCTTTTTTATAGTAAATTATTCAAAAAATAATTTTCTACTGTCGCAAATTTAAAATACGCCAGGTATTGCCTTTTCTATAGTAAATTATTCAAAAAATAATTTTCTACTGTCGCAAATTTTAATTACGCCAGGGATTGCCTTTTCTATAGTAAATTATTCAAAAAATAATTTTCTACTTTCGCAAATTTTCATTACGCCAGGGATTGCCTTTTCTATAGTAAATTATTCAAAAAATAATTTTTTACTGTCGCAAATTTCAAATCCACCAAGGATTGCCTTTTCTATAGTAAATTATTCAAAAAATAGTTTTTTACTATCGCAAGTTTTAATTGCGCCAGGGATTGCCTTTTCTACAGTAAATTTTGCAAAAAATAATTTTTTACTGTCGCAAATTTTAATTGCGCCAGGGATTGCCTTTTCTATAGTAAACTTTTCAAAAAATAATTTTCTACTGTCGCAAATTTTAATTGCGCCAGGGATTGCGTTTTCTATAGTAAATTATTCAAAAAATAATTTTCAACTGTCGCAAATTTTAATTACGCCAGGGATTGCCTTTTCTATAGTAAATTATTCAAAAAATAATTTTCTACTGTCGCAAATTTTAATTACGCCAGGGATTGCCTTTTCTATAGTAAATTATTCAAAAAATAATTTTCTACTGTCGCAAATTTTAAATACGCCAGGAATTGCCTTTTCTATAGTAAATTATTCAAAAAATAATTTTCTACTGTCGCAAATTTTAATTGCGCCAGGGATTGCCTTTTCTATAGTAAATTATTCAAAAAATAATTTTTTACTGTCGCAAATTTTAATTACGCCAGGGATTGCCTTTTCTATAGTAAATTATTCAAAAAATAATTTTTTACTGTCGCAAATTTTAATTGCGCCAGGGATTGCCTTTTCTGCAGTAAATTTTTCAAAGTATTAATTTTTTACTGTCGCAAATTTTAAATACGCCAGGGATTGCCTTTTCTATAGTAAATTTTGCAAAAAATAATTTTCTACTGTCGCAAATTTTAATTGCGCCAGGGATTGCCTTTTCTATAGTAAATTATTCAAAAAATAATTTTTTACTGTCGCAAATTTTAATTGTGCCAGGGATTGCCGTTTCTATAGTAAATTATTCAAAAAATAATTTTTTACTGTCGCAAATTTTAATTGCGCCAGGGATTGCCTTTTCTATAGAAAATTTTGCAAAAAATAATTTTTTACTGTCGCAAATTTTAAATACGCCAGGGATTGCCTTTTCTATAGTAAATTATTAAAAAAATAATTTTTTACTGTCGCAAATTTTAATTGCGCCAGGGATTGCCTTTTCTACAGTAAATTATTCAAAAAATAATTTTATATTGTCGCAAATTTTAATTACGCCAGGGATTGCCTTTTCTATAGTAAATTTTGCGAAAAATAATTTTTTACTGTCGCAAATTTTAAATACACCAGGGGTTGCCTTTTCTATAGTAAATTATTCAAAAAATAATTTTTTACTGTCGCAAATTTTAATTGCGCCAGGGATTGCCTTTTCTACAGTAAATTATTCAAAAAATAATTTTGTACTGTCGCAAATTTTAATTGCGCCAGGGATTGCCTTTTCTACAGTAAATTTTTCAAAAATTAATTTTATACTGTCGCAAATTTTAAATACGCCAGGGATTGCCTTTTCTATAGTAAATTTTGCAAAAAATAATTTTTTACTGTTGCAAATTTTAATTGCGCCAGGGATTGCCTTTTCTATAGTAAATTATTCAAAAAATAATTTTCTACGGTCGCAAATTTTAATTACGCCAGGGATTGCCTTTTCTATAGTAAATTATTCAAAAAATAATTTTTTACTGTCGCAAATTTTAAATACGCCAGGGATTGCCTTTTCTATAGTAAATTATTCAAAAAATAATTTTTTACTGTCGCAAATTTCAAATCCGCCAGGGATTGCCTTTTCTACAGTAAATTTTGCAAAAAATAATTTTTTACTGTTGCAAATTTTAATTGCGCCAGGGATTGCCTTTTCTATAGTAAATTTTTCACAAATAAATTTTTTACTGTCGCAAATTTTAATTACGCCAGGGATTGCCTATTCTATAGTAAATTATTCAAAAAATAATTTTTTACTGTCGCAAATTTCAAATCCGCCAGGGATTGCCTTTTCTATAGTAAATTATTCAAAAAATAATTTTCTACTGTAGCAAATTTTAATTGCGCCAGGGATTGCCTTTTCTATAGTAAATTATTCAAAAAATAATTTTTTACTGTCGCAAATTTCAAATCCGCCAGGGATTGCCTTTTCTATAGTAAATTATTCAAAAAATAATTTTTTACTATCGCAAGTTTTAATTACGCCAGGGATTGCCTTTTCTATAGTAAATTATTCAAAAAATAATTTTTTACTGTCGCAAATTTCAAATCCGCCAGGGATTGCCTTTTCTACAGTAAATTTTGCAAAAAATAATTTTTTACTGTTGCAAATTTTAATTGCGCCAGGGATTGCCTTTTCTATAGTAAATTTTTTACACATTAATTTTTTACTGTCGCAAATTTTAATTACGCCAGGGATTGCCTTTTCTATAGTAAATTATTCAAAAAATAATTTTCTACTGTCGCAAATTTTAAATACGCCAGGGATTGCCTTTTCTATAGTAAATTATTCAAAAAATTATTTTCTACTGTCGCAAGTTTTAATTACGCCAGGGATTGCCTTTTCTATAGTAAATTATTCAAAAACTAATTTTTTACTGTCGCAAATTTTAATTGGGCCAGGGATTGCCTTTTCTATAGTAAATTATTCAAAAAATAATTTTTTACTGTCGCAAATTTTAAGTGCGCCAGGGATTGCCTTTTCTATAGTAAATTATTCAAAAAATATTTTTTTACTGTCGCAAATTTTAATTGCGCCAGGTATTGCCTTTTCTATAGTAAATTTTTCAAAAAATAATTTTTTACTGTCGCAAATTTTAAATACGCCAGGGATTGCCTTTTCTATAATAAATTATTCAAAAAATAATTTTTTAGTGTCGCAAATTTTAAATACTCCGGGGATTGCCTTTTCTATAATAAATTATTCAAAAAATAATTTTCTACTGTCGCAAATTTTAATTACGCCAGGGATTGCCTTTTCTATAGTAAATTATTCAAAAAATAATTTTTTAATGTCGCAAATTTTAATTGCGCCAGGGATTGCCTTTTCTACAGTAAATTTTTCAAAAATTAATTTTATACTGTCGCAAATTTTAAATAAGCCAGGGATTGCCTTTTCTATAGTAAATTTTTCAAAAAATAATTTTTTACTGTCGCAAATTTTAAATACGCCAGGGATTGCCTTTTCTATAGTAAGTTTTTCAAAAAATTATTTTTTACTGTCGCAAATTTTAATTACGCCAGGGATTGCCTTTTCTATAGTAAATTATTGAAAAAATAATTTTTTAATGTCGCAAATTTTAATTGCGCCAGGGATTGCCTTTTCTACAGTAAATTTTTCAAAAATTAATTTTATACTGTCGCAAATTTTAAATACGCCAGGGATTGCCTTTTCTATAGTAAATTATTCAAAAAATAATTTTCTACTGTCGCAAGTTTTAATTACGCCAGGGATTGCCTTTTCTATAGTAAATTATTCAAAAAATAATTTTCTACTGTCGCAAATTTTAATTACGCCAGGGATTGCCTTTTCTATAGTAAATTATTCAAAAAATAATGTTCTACTCTCGCAAGTTTTAATTACGCCAGGGATTGCCTTTTCTATAGTAAATTATTCAAAAAATAATTTTTTAGTGTCGCAAATTTTAAATACGCCAGGGATTGCCTTTTCTATAATAAATTATTCAAAAAATAATTTTCTACTGTCGCAAATTTTAATTACGCCAGGGATTGCCTTTTCTATAGTAAATTATTCAAAAAATAATTTTTTAATGTCGCAAATTTTAATTTCGCCAGGGATTGCCTTTTCTACATTAAATTTTTCAAAAATTAATTTTATACTGTCGCAAATTTTAAATACGCCAGGGATTGCCTTTTCTATAGTAAATTTTTCAAAAAATAATTTTTTACTGTCGCAAATTCTAATTACGCCAGGGATTGCCTTTTCTATAGTAAATTATTCAAAAAATAATTTTCTACTGTCGCAAATTTTAATTACGCCAGCGATTGCCTTTTCTATAGTAAATTATTCAAAAAATAATTTTCTACTGTCGCAAATTTTAAATACGCCAGGAATTGCCTTTTCTATAGTAAATTATTCAAAAAATAATTTTCTACTGTCGCAAATTTTAATTACGCCAGGGATTGCCTTTTCTATAGTAAATTATTCAAAAAATAATTTTCTACTGTCGCAAATTTTAAATACGCCAGGAATTGCCTTTTCTATAGTAAATTATTCAAAAAATAATTTTCTACTGTCGCAAATTTTAATTGCGCCAGGGATTGCCTTTTCTATAGTAAATTATTCAAAAAATAATTTTTTACTGTCGCAAATTTTAATTACGCCAGGGATTGCCTTTTCTATAGTAAATTATTCAAAAAATAATTTTTTTCTGTCGCAAATTTTAATTGCGCCAGGGATTGCCTTTTCTGCAGTAAATTTTTCAAAATATTAATTTTTTACTGTCGCAAATTTTAAATACGCCAGGGATTGCCTTTTCTATAGTAAATTTTGCAAAAAATAATTTTCTACTGTCGCAAATTTTAATTGCGCCAGGGATTGCCTTTTCTATAGTAAATTATTCAAAAAATAATTTTTTACTGTCGCAAATTTTAATTGTGCCAGGGATTGCCGTTTCTATAGTAAATTATTCAAAAAATAATTTTTTACTGTCGCAAATTTTAATTGCGCCAGGGATTGCCTTTTCTATAGAAAATTTTGCAAAAAATAATTTTCTACTGTCGCAAATTTTAATTGCGCCAGGGATTGCCTTTTCTATAGTAAATTATTCAAAAAATAATTTTTTACTGTCGCAAATTTTAATTGTGCCAGGGATTGCCGTTTCTATAGTAAATTATTCAAAAAATAATTTTTTACTGTCGCAAATTTTAATTGCGCCAGGGATTGCCTTTTCTATAGAAAATTTTGCAAAAAATAATTTTTTACTGTCGCAAATTTTAAATACGCCAGGGATTGCCTTTTCTATAGTAAATTATTAAAAAAATAATTTTTTACTGTCGCAAATTTTAATTGCGCCAGGGATTGCCTTTTCTACAGTAAATTATTCAAAAAATAATTTTATACTGTCGCAAATTTTAATTACGCCAGGGATTGCCTTTTCTATAGTAAATTTTGCGAAAAATAATTTTTTACTGTCGCAAATTTTAAATACGCCAGGGATTGCCTTTTCTATAGTAAATTATTCAAAAAATAATTTTTTACTGTCGCAAATTTTAATTGCGCCAGGGATTGCCTTTTCTACAGTAAATTATTCAAAAAATAATTTTGTACTGTCGCAAATTTTAATTGCGCCAGGGATTGCCTTTTCTACAGTAAATTTTTCAAAAATTAATTTTATACTGTCGCAAATTTTAAATACGCCAGGGATTGCCTTTTCTATAGTAAATTTTGCAAAAAATATTTTTTTACTGTTGCAAATTTTAATTGCGCCAGGGATTGCCTTTTCTATAGTAAATTATTCAAAAAATAATTTTCTACGGTCGCAAATTTTAATTACGCCAGGGATTGCCTTTTCTATAGTAAATTATTCAAAAAATAATTTTTTACTGTCGCAAATTTTAAATACGCCAGGGATTGCCTTTTCTATAGTAAATTATTCAAAAAATAATTTTCAACTGTCGCAAATTTTAATTACGCCAGGGATTGCCTTTTCTATAGTAAATTATTCAAAAAATAATTTTCTACTGTCGCAAATTTTAATTACGCCGGGAATTGCCTTTTCTATAGTAAATTATTCAAAAAATAATTTTTTACTGTCGCAAATTTCAATTCCGCCAGGGATTGCCTTTTCTACAGTAAATTTTGCAAAAAATAATTTTTTACTGTTGCAAATTTTAATTGCGCCAGGGATTGCCTTTTCTATAG
Organism: Dioctria linearis; assembly: GCA_963930735.1. Classification (NCBI taxonomy): domain Eukaryota; kingdom Metazoa; phylum Arthropoda; class Insecta; order Diptera; family Asilidae; genus Dioctria; species Dioctria linearis. The sequence goes on along the minus strand of CAWVNZ010002746.1, from coordinate 44,069 downwards.
TAAATTTTTCACAAATAAATTTTTTACTGTCGCAAATTTTAATTACGCCAGGGATTGCCTTTTCTATAGTAAATTATTCAAAAAATAATTTTTTACTGTCGCAAATTTCAAATCCGCCAGGGATTGCCTTTTCTATAGTAAATTATTCAAAAAATAATTTTCTACTGTAGCAAATTTTAATTGCGCCAGGGATTGCCTTTTCTATAGTAAATTATTCAAAAAATAATTTTTTACTGTCGCAAATTTCAAATCCGCCAGGGATTGGCTTTTCTATAGTAAATTATTCAAAAAATAATTTTTTTTTATCGCAAGTTTTAATTACGCCAGGGATTGCCTTTTCTATAGTAAATTATTCAAAAAATAATTTTTTACTGTCGCAAATTTCAAATCCGCCAGGGATTGCCTTTTCTACAGTAAATTTTGCAAAAAATAATTTTTTACTGTTGCAAATTTTAATTGCGCCAGGGATTGCCTTTTCTATAGTAAATTTTTCACACATTAATTTTTTACTGTCGCAAATTTTAATTACGCCAGGGATTGCCTTTTCTATAGTAAATTATTCAAAAAATAATTTTCTACTGTCGCAAATTTTAAATACGCCAGGGATTGCCTTTTCTATAGTAAATTATTCAAAAAATTATTTTCTACTGTCGCAAGTTTTAATTACGCCAGGGATTGCCTTTTCTATAGTAAATTATTCAAAAAATAATTTGTTACTGTCGCAAATTTTAATTGCGCCAGGGATTGCCTTTTCTATAGTAAATTATTCAAAAAATAATTTTTTACTGTCGCAAATTTTAAGTGCGCCAGGGATTGCCTTTTCTATAGTAAATTATTCAAAAAATATTTTTTTACTGTCGCAAATTTTAATTGCGCCAGGTATTGCCTTTTCTATAGTAAATTTTTCAAAAAATAATTTTTTACTGTCGCAAATTTTAAATACGCCAGGGATTGCCTTTTCTATAATAAATTATTCAAAAAATAATTTTTTAGTGTCGCAAATTTTAAATACTCCGGGGATTGCCTTTTCTATAATAAATTATTCAAAAAATAATTTTCTACTGTCGCAAATTTTAATTACGCCAGGGATTGCCTTTTCTATAGTAAATTATTCAAAAAATAGTAAATTATTGCCTTTTCTATAATAAATTATTCAAAAAATAATTTTCTACTGTCGCAAATTTTAATTACGCCAGGGATTGCCTTTTCTATAGTAAATTATTCAAAAAATAGTAAATTATTCAAAAAATAATTTTTTAATGTCGCAAATTTTAATTGCGCCAGGGATTGCCTTTTCTACAGTAAATTTTTCAAAAATTAATTTTATACTGTCGCAAATTTTAAATAAGCCAGGGATTGCCTTTTCTATAGTAAATTTTTCAAAAAATAATTTTTTACTGTCGCAAATTTTAAATACGCCAGGGATTGCCTTTTCTATAGTAAATTTTTCAAAAAATTATTTTTTACTGTCGCAAATTTTAATTACGCCAGGGATTGCCTTTTCTATAGTAAATTATTGAAAAAATAATTTTTTAATGTCGCAAATTTTAATTGCGCCAGGGATTGCCTTTTCTACAGTAAATTTTTCAAAAATTAATTTTATACTGTCGCAAATTTTAAATACGCCAGGGATTGCCTTTTCTATAGTAAATTATTCAAAAAATAATTTTCTACTGTCGCAAGATTTAATTACGCCAGGGATTGCCTTTTCTATAGTAAATTATTCAAAAAATAATTTTCTACTGTCGCAAATTTTAATTACGCCAGGGATTGCCTTTTCTATAGTAAATTATTCAAAAAATAATGTTCTACTGTCGCAAGTTTTAATTACGCCAGGGATTGCCTTTTCTATAGTAAATTATTCAAAAAATAATTTTTTAGTGTCGCAAATTTTAAATACGCCAGGGATTGCCTTTTCTATAATAAATTATTCAAAAAATAATTTTCTACTGTCGCAAATTTTAATTACGCCAGGGATTGCCTTTTCTATAGTAAATTATTCAAAAAATAATTTTTTAATGTCGCAAATTTTAATTGCGCCAGGGATTGCCTTTTCTACATTAAATTTTTCAAAAATTAATTTTATACTGTCGCAAATTTTAAATACGCCAGGGATTGCCTTTTCTATAGTAAATTTTTCAAAAAATAATTTTTTACTGTCGCAAATTTTAAATACGCCAGGGATTGCCTTTTCTATAGTAAATTTTTCAAAAAATAATTTTTTACTGTCGCAAATTTTAATTACGCCAGGGATTGCCTTTTCTATAGTAAATTATTCAAAAAATAATTTTCTACTGTCGCAAATTTTAATTACGCCAGGGATTGCCTTTTCTATAGTAAATTATTCAAAAAATAATTTTATACTGTCGCAAATTTTAATTACGCCAGGGATTGCCTTTTCTATAGTAAATTTTGCAAAAAATAATTTTTTACTGTCGCAAATTTTAATTGCGCCAGGGATTGCCTATTCTATAGTAAATTATTCAAAAAATAATTTTCAACTGTCGCAAATTGTAATTGCGCCAGGGATTAACTTTTCTATAGTAAATTTTTCAAAAAATAATTTTTTACTCTCGCAAATTTTAATTGCGCCAGGGATTGCCTTTTCTATAGTAAATTTTTCAAAAACTAATTTTTTACTGTCGCAAATTTTAATTACGCCAGGGATTGCCTTTTCTATAGTAAATTATTCAAAAAATAATTTTCTACTGTCGCAAATTTTAATTACGCCAGGGATTGCCTTTTCTATAGTAAATTATTCAAAAAATAATTTTTTACTGTCGCAAATTTTAAATACGCCAGGGATTGCCTTTTCTATAGTAAATTATTCAAAAAATAATTTTCTACTGTCGCAAATTTTAATTACGCCAGGAATTGCCTTTTCTATAGTAAATTATTCAAAAAATAATTTTCTACTGTCGCAAATTTTAATTACGCCAGGGATTGCCTTTCCTATAGTAAATTATTCAAAAAATAATTTTCTACTGTCGCAAATTTTAATTACGCCAGGGATTGCCTTTTCTATAGTAAATTTTTCAAAAAATAATTTTTTACTGTCGCAAATTTTAAATATCCCAGGGATTGCCTTTTCTATAGTAAATTTCTCACAAATTAATTTCTTACTGTCGCAAATTTTAAATACGCCAGGGATTGCCTTTTCTTTAGTAAATTATTCAAAAAATAATTTTTTACTGTCGCAAATTTTAATTGCGCCAGGGATTGCCTTTTCTATAGTAAATTATTCAAAAAATAATTTTCTACTGTCGCAAATTTTAATTACGCCAGTGATTGCCTTTTCTATAGTAAATTATTCAAAATATAATTTTTTACTGTCGCAAATTTTAAGTGCGCCAGGGATTGCCTTTTCTATAGTAAATTATTCAAAAAATAATTTTATACTGTCGCAAATTTTAATTACGCCAGGGATTGCCTTTTCTATAGTAAATTATTCAAAAAATAATTTTCTACTGTCGCAAATTTTAAATATCTCAGGGATTAACTTTTCTATAGTAAATTTCTCACAAATTAATTTCTTACTATCGCAAATTTTAAATACACCAGGGTTTGCCTTTTCTATAGTAAATTATTCAAAAAATAATTTTTTACTGTCGCAAATTTTAAGTGCGCCAGGGATTGCCTTTTCTATAGTAAATTATTCAAAAAATAATTTTCAACTGTCGCAAATTTTAATTACGCCAGGGATTGCCTTTTCTATAGTAAATTGTTCAAAAAATAATTTTCTACTGTCGCAAAATTTGAATATCCCAGGGATTGCCTTTTCTATAGTAAATTATTCAAAAAATAATTTTCAACTGTCGCAAATATTAATTATGCCAGGGATTGCCTTTTCTGTAGTAAATTATTCAAAAAATAATTTTCTACTGTCGCAAATTTTAATTACGCCAGGGATTGCCTTTTCTATAGTAAATTATTCAAAAAATAATTTTATACTGTCGCAAATTTTAATTACGCCAGGGATTGCCTTTTCTATAGTAAATTATTCAAAAAATAATTTTTTACTATCGCAAGTTTTAATTGCGCCAGGGATTGCCTTTTCTATAGTAAATTATTCAAAAAATAATTTTATACTGTCGCAAATTTTAAATACGCCAGGGATTGCCTTTTCTATGGTAAATTATTCAAAAAATAATTTTCTACTGTCGCAAATTTTAAATACGCCAGGGATTGCCTTTTCTATAGTAAATTATTCAAAAAATAATTTTCTACTGTCGCAAATTTTAATTACGCCAGGGATTGCCTTTTCTATAGTAAATTATTCAAAAAATAATTTTCTACTGTCGCAAATTTTAATTACGCCAGGGATTGCCTTTTCTATAGTAAATTATTCAAAAAATAATTTTTGACTGTCGCAAATTTCAAATCCGCCAGGGATTGCCTTTTCTATATTAAATTATTCAAAAAATAATTTTTTACTATCGCAAGTTTTAATTGCGCCAGGGATTGCCTTTTCTACAGAAAATTTTGCAAAAAATAATTTTTTACTGTCGCAAATTTTAATTGCGCCAGGGATTGCCTTTTCTATAGTAAACTTTTCAAAAAATAATTTTCTACTGTCGTAAATTTTAATTGCGCCAGGGATTGCCTTTTCTATAGTAAATTATTCAAAAAATAATTTTCAACTCTCGCAAATTTTAATTACGCCAGGGATTGCCTTTTCTATAGTAAATTTTTCAAAAAATAATTTTTTACTGTCGATAATTTTAAGTGCGCCAGGGATTGCCCTTTCTATAGTAAATTATTCAAAAAATAATTTTATACTGTCGCAAATTTTAATTACGCCAGGGATTGCCTTTTCTATAGTAAATTATTCAAAAAATAATTTTCTACTGTCGCAAATTTTAATTACGCCAGGGATTGCCTTTTCTATAGTAAATTATTCAAAAAATAATTTTCTACTGTCGCAAATTTTAAATATCCCAGGGATTGCCTTTTCTATAGTAAATTTCTTACAAAATAATTTTTTTACTGTCGCAAATTTTAAGTGCGCCAGGGATTGCCTTTTCTATAGTAAATTATTCAAAAAATAATTTTTTACTGTCGCAAATTTTAAATACGCCAGGGATTGCCTTTTCTATAGTAAATTATTCAAAAAATAATTTTTTACTGTCGCAAATTTTAAACACGCCAGGGATTGCCTTTTCTATAGTAAATTATTCAAGAAATAATTTTCTACTGTCGCAAATTTTAAATACGCCAGGGATTGCCCTTTCTATAGTAAATTATTCAAAAAATAATTTTCTACTGTCGCAAATTTTAATTGCGCCAGGGATTGCCTTTTCTATAGTAAATTATTCAAAAAATAATTTTCTACTGTCGCAAATTTTAATTACGCCAGGGATTGCCTTTTCTATAGTAAATTATTCAAAAAATAATTTTCTACTGTCGCAAATTTTAAATATCCCAGTGATTGCCTTTTCTATAGTAAATTTCTCACAAAATAATTTTTTACTGTCGCAAATTTTAAGTGCGCCAGGGATTGCCTTTTCTATAGTAAATTATTCAAAAAATATTTTTCTACTGTCGCAAATTTTAATTACGCCTGGGATTGCCTTTTCTATAGTAAATTATTCAAAAAATAATTTTATACTGTCGCAAATTTTAAGTGCGCCAGGGATTGCCTTTTCTATAGTAAATTATTCAAAAAATAATTTTTTACTGTCGCAAATTTTAATTGCGCCAGAGATTGCCTTTTCTACAGTAAATTTTTTCAAAATATTAATTTTTTACTGTCGCAAATTTTAAATACGCCAGGGATTGCCTTTTCTATAGTAAATTATTCAAAAAATAATTTTCTACTGTCGCAAATTTTAAATACGCCAGGGATTGCCTTTTCTATAGTAAATTATTCAAAAAATAATTTTATACTGTCGCAAATTTTAATTACGCCAGGGATTGCCTTTTCTATAGTAAATTATTCAAAAAATAATTTTCTACTGTCGCAAATTTTAATTACGCCAAGGATTGCCTTTTCTATAGTAAATTATTCAAAAAATAATTTTTTACTGTCGCAAATTTCAAATCCGCCAGGGATTGCCTTTTCTATAGTAAATTATTCAAAAAATGATTTTTTACTATCGCAAGTTTTAATTGCGCCAGGGATTGCCTTTTCTATAGTAAATTATTCAAAAAATAATTTAAACTGTCGCAAATTTTAAATATGCCAGGGATTGCCTTTTCTATAGTAAATTATTCAAAAAATAATTTTCTACTGTCGCAAATTTTAAATACGCCAGGTATTGCCTTTTCTGTAGTAAATTATTCAAAAAATAATTTTCTACTGTCGCAAATTTTAATTACGACAGGGATTGCCTTTTCTATAGTAAATTATTCAAAAAAATAATTTTATACTTTCGCAAATTTTAATTACGCCAGGGATTGCCTTTTCTATAGTAAATTATTCAGAAAATAATTTTTTACTGTCGCAAATTTCAAATCCACCAAGGATTGCCTTTTCTATAGTAAATTATTCAAAAAATAATTTTTTACTATCGCAAGTTTTAATTGCGCCAGGGATTGCCTTTTCTACAGTAAATTTTGCAAAAAATAATTTTTTACTGTCGAAAATTTTAATTGCGCCAGGGATTGCCTTTTCTATAGTAAACTTTTCAAAAAATAATTTTCTACTGTCGCAAATTTTAATTGCGCCAGGGATTGCGTTTTCTATAGTAAATTATTCAAAAAATAATTTTCAACTGTCGCAAATTTTAATTACGCCAGGGATTGCCTTTTCTATAGTAAATTATTCAAAAAATAATTTTCTACTGTCGCAAATTTTAATTACGCCAGGGATTGCCTTTTCTATAGTAAATTATTCAAAAAATAATTTTCTACTGTCGCAAATTTTAAATATCCCAGGGATTGCCTTTTCTATAGTAAATTTCTCACAAAATAATTTTTTAATGTCGCAAATTTTTTAGTGCCCCAGGGATTGCCTTTTCTATAGTAAATTATTCAAAAAATAATTTTTTACTGTCGCAAATTTTAAATACGCCAGGGATTGCCTTTTTTATAGTAAATTATTCAAAAAATAATTTTCTACTGTCGAAAATTTTAAATACGCCAGGGATTGCCTTTTCTATAGTAAATTATTCAAAAAATCATTTTCTACTGTCGCAAATTTTAAATACGCCAGGAATTGCCTTTTCTATAGTAAATTATTCAAAAAATAATTTTCTACTGTCGCAAATTTTAATTGCGCCAGGGATTGCCTTTTCTATAGTAAATTATTCAAAAAATTATTTTTACTGTCGCAAATTTTAATTACGCCAGGGATTGCCTTTTCTATAGTAAATTATTCAAAAAATAATTTTTTACTGTCGCAAATTTTAATTGCGCCAGGGATTGCCTTTTCTGCAGTAAATTTTTCAAAATATTAAATTTTTACTGTCGCAAATTTTAAATACGCCAGGGATTGCCTTTTCTATAGTAAATTTAGCAAAAAATAATTTTCTACTGTCGCAACTTTTAATTGCGCCAGGGATTGCCTTTTCTATAGTAAATTATTCAAAAAATAATTTTTTACTGTCGCAAATTTTAATTGTGCCAGGGATTGCAGTTTCTATAGTAAATTATTCAAAAAATAATTTTTTACTGTCGCAAATTTTAATTGCGCCAGGGATTGCCTTTTCTACAGTAAATTATTCAAAAAATAATTTTATACTGTCGCAAATTTTAATTACGCCAGGGATTGCCTTTTCTATAGTAAATTATTCAAAAAATAATTTTCTACTGTCGCAAATTTTAATTGCGCCAGGGATTGCCTTTTCTACAGTAAATTATTCAAAAAATAATTTTATACTGTCGCAAATTTCAAATCCACCAAGGATTGCCTTTTCTATAGTAAATTATTCAAAAAATAATTTTTTACTATCGCAAGTTTTAATTGCGCCAGGGATTGCCTTTTCTACAGTAAATTTTGCAAAAAATAATTTTTTACTGTCGCAAATTTTAATTGCGCCAGGGATTGCCTTTTCTATAGTAAACTTTTCAAAAAATAATTTTCTACTGTCGCAAATTTTAATTGCGCCAGGGATTGCGTTTTCTATAGTAAATTATTCAAAAAATAATTTTCAACTGTCGCAAATTTTAATTACGCCAGGGATTGCCTTTTCTATAGTAAATTATTCAAAAAATAATTTTCTACTGTCGCAAATTTTAATTACGCCAGGGATTGCCTTTTCTATAGTAAATTATTCAAAAAATAATTTTCTACTGTCGCAAATTTTAAATATCCCAGGGATTGCCTTTTCTATAGTAAATTTCTCACAAAATAATTTTTTAATGTCGCAAATTTTTTAGTGCCCCAGGGATTGCCTTTTCTATAGTAAATTATTCAAAAAATAATTTTTTACTGTCGCAAATTTTAAATACGCCAGGGATTGCCTTTTCTATAGTAAATTATTCAAAAAATAATTTTCTACTGTCGAAAATTTTAAATACGCCAGGGATTGCCTTTTCTATAGTAAATTATTCAAAAAATCATTTTCTACTGTCGCAAATTTTAAATACGCCAGGAATTGCCTTTTCTATAGTAAATTATTCAAAAAATAATTTTCTACTGTCGCAAATTTTAATTGCGCCAGGGATTGCCTTTTCTATAGTAAATTATTCAAAAAATAATTTTTTACTGTCGCAAATTTTAATTACGCCAGGGATTGCCTTTTCTATAGTAAATTATTCAAAAAATAATTTTTTACTGTCGCAAATTTTAATTGCGCCAGGGATTGCCTTTTCTGCAGTAAATTTTTCAAAATATTAATTTTTTACTGTCGCAAATTTTAAATACGCCAGGGATTGCCTTTTCTATAGTAAATTTAGCAAAAAATAATTTTCTACTATCGCAAATTTTAATTGCGCCAGGGATTGCCTTTTCTATAGTAAATTATTCAAAAAATAATTTTTTACTGTCGCAAATTTTAATTGTGCCAGGGATTGCCGTTTCTATAGTAAATTATTCAAAAAATAATTTTTTACTGTCGCAAATTTTAATTGCGCCAGGGATTGCCTTTTCTATAGTAAATTTTGCAAAAAATAATTTTTTACTGTCGCAAATTTTAAATACGCCAGGGATTGACTTTTCTATAGTAAATTATTAAAAAAATAATTTTTTACTGTCGCAAATTTTAATTGCGCCAGGGATTGCCTTTTCTACAGTAAATTATTCAAAAAATAATTTTATACTGTCGCAAATTTTAATTACGCCAGGGATTGCCTTTTCTATAGTAAATTTTGCAAAAAATAATTTTTTACTGTCGCAAATTTTAAATACGCCAGGGATTGCCTTTTCTATAGTAAATTATTCAAAAAATAATTTTTTACTGTCGCAAATTTTAATTGCGCCAGGGATTGCCTTTTCTACAGTAAATTATTCAAAAAATAATTTTCTATTGTCGCAAATTTTAATTGCGCCAGGGATTGCCTTTTCTACAGTAAATTTTTCAAAAATTAATTTTATACTGTCGCAAATTTTAAATACGCCAGGGATTGCCTTTTCTATAGTAAATGTTGCAAAAAATAATTTTTTACTGTCGCAAATTTTAATTGCGCCAGGGATTGCCTTTTCTATAGTAAATTATTCAAAAAATAATTTTCTACGGTCGCAAATTTTAATTACGCCAGGGATTGCCTTTTCTATAGTAAATTATTCAAAAAATAATTTTTTACTGTCGCAAATTTTAAATACGCCAGGGATTGCCTTTTCTATAGTAAATTATTCAAAAAATAATTTTCAACTGTCGCAAATTTTAATTACGCCAGGGATTGCCTTTTCTATAGTAAATTATTCAAAAAATAATTTTCTACTGTCGCAAATTTTAATTACGCCGGGAATTGCCTTTTCTATAGTAAATTATTCAAAAAATAATTTTTTACTGTCGCAAATTTCAAATCCGCCAGGGATTGCCTTTTCTACAGTAAATTTTGCAAAAAATAATTTTTTACTATTGCAAATTTTAATTGCGCCAGGGATTGCCTTTTCTATAGTAAATTTTTCACAAATAAATTTTTTACTGTCGCAAATTTTAATTACGCCAGGGATTGCCTTTTCTATAGTAAATTATTCAAAAAATAATTTTTTAATGTCGCAAATTTCAAATCCGCCAGGGATTGCTTTTCTATAGTAAATTATTCAAAAAATAATTTTCTACTGTCGCAAATTTTAATTACGCCAGGGATTGCCTTTTCTATAGTAAATTATTCAAAAAATAATTTTTTACTGTCGCAAATTTCAAATCCGCCAGGGATTGCCTTTTCTATAGTAAATTATTCAAAAAATAATTTTTTACTATCGCAAGTTTTAATTACGCCAGGGATTGCCTTTTCTATAGTAAATTATTCAAAAAATAATTTTTTATTGTCGCAAATTTCAAATCCGCCAGGGATTGCCTTTTCTACAGTAAATTTTGCAAAAAAAAATTTTTACTGTTGCAAATTTTAATTGCGCCAGGGATTGCCTTTTCTATAGTAAATTTTTCACACATTAATATTTTACTATCGCAAATTTTAATTACGCCAGGGATTGCCTTTTCTATAGTAAATTATTCAAAAAATAATTTTCTACTGTCGCAAATTTTAAATACGCCAGGGATTGCCTTTTCTATAGTAAATTATTCAAAAAATAATTTTCTACTGTCGCAAGTTTTAATTATGCCAGGGATTGCCTTTTCTATAGTAAATTATTCAAAAAATAATTTTTTACTGTCGCAAATTTTAATTGCGCCAGGGATTGCCTTTTCTATAGTAAATTATTCAAAAAATAATTTTTTACTGTCGCAAATTTTAAATACGCCAGGGATTGCCTTTTCTATAATAAATTATTCAAAAAATAATTTTTTAGTGTCGCAAATTTTAAATACGCCGGGGATTGCCTTTTCTATAATAAATTATTCAAAAAATAATTTTCTACTGTCGCAAATTTTAATTACGCCAGGGATTGCCTTTTCAATAGTAAATTATTCAAAAAATAATTTTTTAATGTCGCAAATTTTAATTGCGCCAGGGATTGCCTTTTCTACAGTAAATTTTTCAAAAATTAATTTTATACTGTCGCAAATTTTAAATAAGCCAGGGATTGCCTTTTCTATAGTAAATTTTTCAAAAAATATTTTTTTACTGTCGCAAATTTTAAATACGCCAGGGATTGCCTTTTCTATAGTAAATTTTTCAAAAAATAATTTTTTACTGTCGCAAATTTTAATTACGCCAGGGATTGCCTTTTCTATAGTAAATTATTCAAAAAATAATTTTCTACTGTCGCAAATTTTAATTACGCCAGGGATTGCCTTTTCTATAATAAATTATTCAAAAAATAATTTTCTACTGTCGCAAATTTTAATTACGCCAGGGATTGCCTTTTCTATAGTAAATTATTCAAAAAATAATTTTTTACTGTCGCAAATTTTAAATACGCCAGGGATTGCCTTTTCTATAGTAAATTATTCAAAAAATAATTTTCTACTGTCGCAAATTTTAATTACGCCAGGGATTGCCTTTTCTATAGGAAATTATTCAAAAAATAATTTTCTACTGTCGCAAATTTTAATTACGCCAGGGATTTCCTTTTCTATAGTAAATTATTCAAAAAATAATTTTCTACTGTCGCAAATTTTAATTACGCCAGGGATTGCCTTTTCTATAGTAAATTTTTCAAAAAATAATTTTTTACTGTCGCAAATTTTAAATATCCCAGGTATTGCCTTTTCTATAGTAAATTTCTCACAAATTAATTTCTTACTGTCGCAAATTTTAAATACGCCAGGGATTGCCTTTTCTATAGTAAATTATTCAAAAAATAATTTTTTACTGTCGCAAATTTTAATTGCGCCAGGGATTGCCTTTTCTATAGTAAATTATTCAAAAAATAATTTTCTACTGTCGCAAATTTTAATTACGCCAGTGATTGCCTTTTCTATAGTAAATTATTCAAAATATAATTTTTTACTGTCGCAAATTTTAAGTGCGCCAGGGATTGCCTTTTCTATAGTAAATTATTCAAAAAATAATTTTCTACTGTCGCAAATTTTAATTACGCCAGTGATTGCCTTTTCTATAGTAAATTATTCAAAATATAATTTTTTACTGTCGCAAATTTTAAGTGCGCCAGGGATTGCCTTTTCTATAGTAAATTATTCAAAAAATAATTTTCTACTGTCGCAAATTTTAATTACGCCAGGGATTGCCTTTTCTATAGTAAATTAATCAAAAAATAATTTTCTACTATCGCAAATTTTAAATATCCCAGGGATTGCCTTTTCTATAGTAAATTATTCAAAAAATAATTTTTTACTGTCGCAAATTTTAAGTGCGCCAGGGATTGCCTTTTCTATAGTAAATTATTCAAAAAATAATTTTATACTGTCGGAAATTTTAATTACGCCAGGGATTGCCTTTTCTATAGTAAATTATTCAAAATATAATTTTTTACTGTCGCAAATTTTAAGTGCGCCAGGGATTGCCGTTTCTATAGTAAATTATTCAAAAAATAATTTTCTACTGTCGCAAATTTTAATTACGCCAGGTATTGCCTTTTCTATAGTAAATTATTCAAAAAATACTTTTCTACTGTCGCAAATTTTAAATATCCCAGTGATTACCTTTTCTATAGTAAATTTCTCACAAATTAATTTCTTACAGTCGCAAATTTTGAATATCCCAGGGATTGCCATTTCTATAGTAAATTATTCAAAAAATAATTTTCAACTGTCGCAAATTTTAATTACGCCAGGGATTGCCTTTTCTGTAGTAAATTATTCAAAAAATAATTTTCTACTGTCGCAAATTTTAAATATCCCAGGGATTGCCTTTTCTATAGTAAATTATTCAAAAAATAATTTTCTACTGTCGCAAATTTTCATTACCCCAGGGATTGCCTTTTCTATAGTAAATTATTCAAAAAATAATTTTTACTGTCGCAAATTTTAAGTGCGCCAGGGATTGCCTTTTCTATAGTAAATTATTCAAAAAATAATTTTATACTGTCGCAAATTTTAATTACGCCAGGGATTGCCTTTTCTATAGTAAATTATTCAAAAAATAATTTTCTACTGTCGCAAATTTTAATTACGCCAGGGATTGCCTTTTCTATAGTAAATTATTCAAAAAATAATTTTCTACTGTCGCAAATTTTAAATATCCCAGGGATTGCCTTTTCTATAGTAAATTTCTTACAAAATAATTTTTTTACTGTCGCAAATTTTAAGTGCGCCAGGGATTGCCTTTTCTATAGTAAATTATTCAAAAAATAATTTTTTACTGTCGCAAATTTTAAATACGCCAGGCATTGCCTTTTCTATAGTAAATTATTCAAAAAATAATTTTTTACTGTCGCAAATTTTAAATACGCCAGGGATTGCCTTTTCTATAGTAAATTATTCAAAAAATAATTTTTTACTGTCGCAAATTTTAAATACGCCAGGCATTGCCTTTTCTATAGTAAATTATTCAAAAAATAATTTTTTACTGTCGCAAATTTTAAATACGCCAGGGATTGCCTTTTCTATAGTAAATTATTCAAAAAATAATTTTCTACTGTCGAAAATTTGAATACGCCAGGGATTGCCCTTTCTATAGTAAATTATTCAAAAAATAATTTTCTACTGTCGCAAATTTTAATTGCGCCAGGGATTGCCTTTTCTATAGTAAATTATTCAAAAAATAATTTTCTACTGTCGCAAATTTTAATTACGCCAGGGATTGCCTTTTCTATAGTAAATTATTCAAAAAATAATTTTCTACTGTCGCAAATTTTAAATATCCCAGTGATTGCCTTTTCTATAGTAAATTTCTCACAAAATAATTTTTTAATGTCGCAAATTTTAATTGCGCCAGGGATTGCCTTTTCTATAGTAAATTATTCAAAAAATAATTTTCTACTGTCGCATATTTTAATTACGCCAGTGATTGCCTTTTCTATAGTAAATTATTCAAAATATAATTTTTTACTGTCGCAAATTTTAAGTGCGCCAGGGATTGCCTTTTCTATAGTAAATTATTCAAAAAATAATTTTATACTGTCGCAAATTTTAATTACGCCAGGGATTGCCTTTTCTATAGTAAATTATTCAAAAAATAATTTTCTACTGTCGTAAATTTTAATTGAGCCAGGGATTGCCTTTTCTATAGTAAATTATTCAAAAAATAATTTTCAACTGTCGCAAATTTTAATTACGCCAGGGATTGGATTTTCTATAGTAAATTATTCAAAAAATAATTTTCTACTGTCGCAAATTTTAATTGCGCCAGGGATTGCCTTTTCTATAGTAAATTATTCAAAAAATAATTTTCTACTGTCGCAAATTTTAATTACGCCAGGGATTGCCTTTTCTATAGTAAATTATTCAAAAAATAATTTTCTACTGTCGCAAATTTTAAATATCCCAGTCATTGCCTTTTCTATAGTAAATTTCTCACAAAATAATTTTTTACTGTCGCAAATTTTAAGTGCGCCAGGGATTGCCTTTTCTATAGTAAATTATTCAAAAAATAATTTTCTACTGTCGCAAATTTTAATTACGCCAGGGATTGCCTTTTCTATAGTAAATTATTCAAAAAATAATTTTATACTGTCGCAAATTTTAAGTGCGCCAGGGATTGCCTTTTCTATAGTAAATTATTCAAAAAATAATTTATTACTGTCGCAAATTTTAATTGCGCCAGGGATTGCCTTTTCTACAGTAAATTTTTTCAAAATATTAATTTTTTACTGTCGCAAATTTTAAATACGCCAGGGATTGCCTTTTCTATAGTAAATTATTCAAAAAATAATTTTCTACTGTCGCAAATTTTAAATACGCCAGGGATTGCATTTTCTATAGTAAATTATTCAAAAAATAATTTTATACTGTCGCAAATTTTAATTACGCCAGGGATTGCCTTTTCTATAGTAAATTATTCAAAAAATAAATTTCTACTGTCGCAAATTTTAATTACGCCAGGGATTGCCTTTTCTATAGTAAATTATTCAAAAAATAATTTTTTACTGTCGCAAATTTCAAATCCGCCAGGGATTGCCTTTTCTATAGTAAATTATTCAAAAAATGATTTTTTACTATCGCAAGTTTTAATTGCGCCAGGGATTGCCTTTTCTATAGTAAATTATGCAAAAAATAATTTTATACTGTCGCAAATTTTAAATACGCCAGGGATTGCCTTTTCTATAGTAAATTATTCAAAAAATAATTTTCTACTGTCGCAAATTTTAAATACGCCAGGTATTGCCTTTTCTATAGTAAATTATTCAAAAAATAATTTTCTACTGTCGCAAACTTTAATTACGCCAGGGATTGCCTTTTCTATAGTAAGTTATTCAAAAACTAATTTTCTAATTTCGCAAATTTTAATTACGCCAGGGATTGCCTTTTCTATAGTAAATTATTCAAAAAGTAATTTTTTACTGTCGCAAATTTCAAATCCACCAAGGATTGCCTTTTCTATAGTAAATTATTCAAAAAATAATTTTTTACTATCGCAAGTTTTAATTGCGCCAGGGATTGCCTTTTCTACAGTAAATTTTGCAAAAAATAATTTTTTACTGTCGCAAATTTTAATTGCGCCAGGGATTGCCTTTTCTATAGTAAACTTTTCAAAAAATAATTTTCTACTGTCGCAAATTTTAATTGCGCCAGGGATTGCGTTTTCTATAGTAAATTATTCAAAAAATAATTTTCAACTGTCGCAAATTTTAATTACGCCAGGGATTGCCTTTTCTATAGTAAATTATTCAAAAAATAATTTTCTACTGTCGCAAATTTTAATTACGCCAGGGATTGCCTTTTCTATAGTAAATTATTCAAAAAATAATTTTCTACTATCGCAAATTTTAAATATCCCAGGGATTGCCTTTTCTATAGTAAATTTCTCACAAAATAATTTTTTAATGTCGCAAATTTTTTAGTGCCCCAGGGATTGCCTTTTCTATAGTAAATTATTCAAAAAATAATTTTTTACTGTCGCAAATTTTAAATACGCCAGGGATTGCCTTTTCTATAGTAAATTATTCAAAAAATAATTTTCTACTGTCGAAAATTTTAAATACGCCAGGGATTGCCTTTTCTATAGTAAATTATTCAAAAAATCATTTTCTACTGTCGCAAATTTTAAATACGCCAGGAATTGCCTTTTCTATAGTAAATTATTCAAAAAATAATTTTCTACTGTCGCAAATTTTAATTGCACCAGGGATTGCCTTTTCTGCAGTAAATTTTTCAAAATATTAATTTTTTACTGTCGCAAATTTTAAATACGCCAGGGATTGCCTTTTCTATAGTAAATTTTGCAAAAAATAATTTTCTACTGTCGCAAATTTTAATTGCGCCAGGGATTGCCTTTTCTATAGTAAATTATTCAAAAAATAATTTTTTACTGTCGCAAATTTTAATTGTGCCAGGGATTGCCGTTTCTATAGTAAATTATTCAAAAAATAATTTTTTACTGTCGCAAATTTTAATTGCGCCAGGGATTGCCTTTTCTATAGTAAATTTTGCAAAAAATAATTTTTTACTGTCGCAAATTTTAAATACGCCAGGGATTGCCTTTTCTATAGTAAATTATTAAAAAAATAATTTTTTACTGTCGCAAATTTTAATTGCGCCAGGGATTGCCTTTTCTGCAGTAAATTATTCAAAAAATAATTTTATACTGTCGCAAATTTTAATTACGCCAGGGATTGCCTTTTCTATAGTAAATTTTGCAAAAAATAATTTTTTACTGTCGCAAATTTTAAATACGCCAGGGATTGCCTTTTCTATAGTAAATTATTCAAAAAATAATTTTTTACTGTCGCAAATTTCAATTGCGCCAGGGATTGCCTTTTCTACAGTAAATTATTCAAAAAATAATTTTCTACTGTCGCAAATTTTAATTGCGCCAGGGATTGCCTTTTCTACAGTAAATTTTTCAAAAATTAATTTTATACTGTCGCAAATTTTAAATACGCCAGGGATTGCCTTTTCTATAGTAAATTTTGCAAAAAATAATTTTTTACTGTCGCAAATTTTAATTGCGCCAGGGATTGCCTTTTCTATAGTAAATTATTCAAAAAATAATTTTTTACTGTCGCAAATTTTAAATATCCCAGGGATTGCCTTTTCTATAGTAAATTTCTTACAAAATAATTTTTTTACTGTCGCAAATTTTAAGTGCGCCAGGGATTGCCTTTTCTATAGTAAATTATTCAAAAAATAATTTTTTACTGTCGCAAATTTTAAATACGCCAGGGATTGCCTTTTCTTTAGTAAATTATTCAAAAAATAATTTTTTACTGTCGCAAATTTTAAATACGCCAGGGATTGCCTTTTATATAGTAAATTATTCAAAAAATAATTTTCTACTGTCGCAAATTTTAAATACGCCAGGGATTGCCCTTTCTATAGTAAATTATTCAAAAAATAATTTTCTACTGTCGCAAATTTTAATTGCGCCAGGGATTGCCTTTTCTATAGTAAATTATTCAAAAAATAATTTTCTACTGTCGCAAATTTTAATTACGCCAGGGATTGCCTTTTCTATAGTAAATTATTCAAAAAATAATTTTCTACTGTCGCAAATTTTAAATATCCCAGTCATTGCCTTTTCTATAGTAAATTTCTCACAAAATAATTTTTTACTGTCGCAAATTTTAAGTGCGCCAGGGATTGCCTTTTCTATAGTAAATTATTCAAAAAATAATTTTCTACTGTCGCAAATTTTAATTACGCCAGGGATTGCCTTTTCTATAGTAAATTATTCAAAAAATAATTTTATACTGTCGCAAATTTTAAGTGCGCCAGGGATTGCCTTTTCTATAGTAAATTATTCAAAAAATAATTTATTACTGTCGCAAATTTTAATTGCGCCAGGGATTGCCTTTTCTATAGTAAATTTTTTCAAAATATTAATTTTTTACTGTCGCAAATTTTAAATACGCCAGGGATTGCCTTTTCTATAGTAAATTATTCAAAAAATAATTTTCTACTGTCGCAAATTTTAAATACGCCAGGGATTGCATTTTCTATAGTAAATTATTCAAAAAATAATTTTATACTGTCGCAAATTTTAATTACGCCAGGGATTGCCTTTTCTATAGTAAATTATTCAAAAAATAAATTTCTACTGTCGCAAATTTTAATTACGCCAGGGATTGCCTTTTCTATAGTAAATTATTCAAAAAATAATTTTTTACTGTCGCAAATTTCAAATCCGCCAGGGATTGCCTTTTCTATAGTAAATTATTCAAAAAATGATTTTTTACTATCGCAAGTTTTAATTGCGCCAGGGATTGCCTTTTCTATAGTAAATTATGCAAAAAATAATTTTATACTGTCGCAAATTTTAAATACGCCAGGGATTGCCTTTTCTATAGTAAATTATTCAAAAAATAATTTTCTACTGTCGCAAATTTTAAATACGCCAGGTATTGCCTTTTCTATAGTAAATTATTCAAAAAATAATTTTCTACTGTCGCAAACTTTAATTACGCCAGGGATTGCCTTTTCTATAGTAAATTATTCAAAAAATAATTTTCTAATTTCGCAAATTTTAATTACGCCAGGGATTGCCTTTTCTATAGTAAATTATTCAAAAAGTAATTTTTTACTGTCGCAAATTTCAAATCCACCAAGGATTGCCTTTTCTATAGTAAATTATTCAAAAAATAATTTTTTACTATCGCAAGTTTTAATTGCGCCAGGGATTGCCTTTTCTACAGTAAATTTTGCAAAAAATAATTTTTTACTGTCGCAAATTTTAATTGCGCCAGGGATTGCCTTTTCTATAGTAGACTTTTCAAAAAATAATTTTCTACTGTCGCAAATTTTAATTGCGCCAGGGATTGCGTTTTCTATAGTAAATTATTCAAAAAATAATTTTCAACTGTCGCAAATTTTAATTACGCCAGGGATTGCCTTTTCTATAGTAAATTATTCAAAAAATAATTTTCTACTGTCGCAAATTTTAATTACGCCAGGGATTGCCTTTTCTATAGTAAATTATTCAAAAAATAATTTTCTACTATCGCAAATTTTAAATATCCCAGGGATTGCCTTTTCTATAGTAAATTTCTCACAAAATAATTTTTTAATGTCGCAAATTTTTTAGTGCCCCAGGGATTGCCTTTTCTATAGTAAATTATTCAAAAAATAATTTTTTACTGTCGCAAATTTTAAATACGCCAGGGATTGCCTTTTCTATAGTAAATTATTCAAAAAATAATTTTCTACTGTCGAAAATTTTAAATACGCCAGGGATTGCCTTTTCTATAGTAAATTATTCAAAAAATCATTTTCTACTGTCGCAAATTTTAAATACGCCAGGAATTGCCTTTTCTATAGTAAATTATTCAAAAAATAATTTTCTACTGTCGCAAATTTTAATTGCGCCAGGGATTGCCTTTTCTGCAGTAAATTTTTCAAAATATTAATTTTTTACTGTCGCAAATTTTAAATACGCCAGGGATTGCCTTTTCTATAGTAAATTTTGCAAAAAATAATTTTCTACTGTCGCAAATTTTAATTGCGCCAGGGATTGCCTTTTCTATAGTAAATTATTCAAAAAATAATTTTTTACTGTCGCAAATTTTAATTGTGCCAGGGATTGCCTTTTCTATAGTAAATTATTCAAAAAATAATTTTTTACTGTCGCAAATTTTAATTGCGCCAGGGATTGCCTTTTCTGCAGTAAATTATTCAAAAAATAATTTTATACTGTCGCAAATTTTAATTACGCCAGGGATTGCCTTTTCTATAGTAAATTTTGCAAAAAATAATTTTTTACTGTCGCAAATTTTAAATACGCCAGGGATTGCCTTTTCTATAGTAAATTATTCAAAAAATAATTTTTTACTGTCGCAAATTTTAATTGCGCCAGGGATTGCCTTTTCTACAGTAAATTATTCAAAAAATAATTTTCTACTGTCGCAAATTTTAATTGCACCAGGGATTGCCTTTTCTACAGTAAATTTTTCAAAAATTAATTTTATACTGTCGCAAATTTTAAATACGCCAGGGATTGCCTTTTCTATAGTAAATTTTGCAAAAAATAATTTTTTACTGTCGCAAATTTTAATTGCGCCAGGGATTGCCTTTTCTATAGTAAATTATTCAAAAAATAATTTTCTACGGTCGCAAATTTTAATTACGCCAGGGATTGCCTTTTCTATAGTAAATTATTCAAAAAATAATTTTTTACTGTCGCAAATTTTAAATACGCCAGGGATTGCCTTTTCTATAGTAAATTATTCAAAAAATAATTTTCAACTGTCGCAAATTTTAATTACGCCAGGGATTGCCTTTTCTATAGTAAATTATTCAAAAAATAATTTTTTACTGTCGCAAATTTCAAATCCGCCAGGGATTGCCTTTTCTACAGTAAATTTTGCAAAAAATAATTTTTTACTGTTGCAAATTTTAATTGCGCCAGGGATTGCCTTTTCTATAGTAAATTTTTCACACATTAATTTTTTACTGTCGCAAATTTTAATTACGCCAGGGATTGCCTTTTCTATAGTAAATTATTCAAAAAATAATTTTCTACTGTCGCAAATTTTAAATACGCCAGGGATTGCCTTTTCTATAGTAAATTATTCAAAAAATAATTTTCTACTGTCGCAAATTTTAATTACGCCAGGGATTGCCTTTTCTATAGTAAATTATTCAAAAAATAATTTTTTACTGTCGCAAATTTTAATTGCGCCAGGGATTGCCTTTTCTATAGTAAATTATTCAAAAAATAATTTTTTACTGTCGCAAATTTTAAGTGCGCCAGGGATTGCCTTTTCTATAGTAAATTATTCAAAAAATATTTTTTTACTGTCGCAAATTTTAATTGCGCCAGGTATTGCCTTTTCTATAGTAAATTTTTCAAAAAATAATTTTTTACTGTCGCAAATTTTAAATACGCCAGGGATTGCCTTTTCTATAATAAATTATTCAAAAAATAATTTTTTAGTGTCGCAAATTTTAAATACGCCAGGGATTGCCTTTTCTATAATAAATTATTCAAAAAATAATTTTCTACTGTCGCAAATTTTAATTACGCCAGGGATTGCCTTTTCTATAGTAAATTATTCAAAAAATAATTTTTTAATGTCGCAAAATTTAATTGCGCCAGGGATTGCCTTTTCTTCAGTAAATTTTTCAAAAATTAATTTTATAATGTCGCAAATTTTAAATAAACCAGGGATTGCCTTTTCTATAGTAAATTTTTCAAAAAATAATTTTTTACTGTCGCAAATTTTAAATAGGCCAGGGATTGCCTTTTCTATAGTAAATTTTTCAAAAAATAATTTTTTACTGTCGCAAATTTTAATTACGCCAGGGATTGCCTTTTCTATAGTAAATTATTGAAAAAATAATTTTTTAATGTCGCAAATTTTAATTGCGCCAGGGATTGCCTTTTCTACAGTAAATTTTTCAAAAATTAATTTTATACTCTCGCAAATTTTAAATACGCCAGGGATTGCCTTTTCTATAGTAAATTATTCAAAAAATAATTTTCTACTGTCGCAAGTTTTAATTACGCCAGGGATTGCCTTTTCTATAGTAAATTATTCAAAAAATAATTTTCTACTGTCGCAAATTTTAATTACGCCAGGGATTGCCTTTTCTATAGTAAATTATTCAAAAAATAATGTTCTACTGTCGCAAGTTTTAATTACGCCAGGGATTGCCTTTTCTATAGTAAATTATTCAAAAAATAATTTTTTAGTGTCGCAAATTTTAAATACGCCAGGGATTGCCTTTTCTATAATAAATTATTCAAAAAATAATTTTCTACTGTCGCAAATTTTAATTACGCCAGGGATTGCCTTTTCTATAGTAAATTATTCAAAAAATAATTTTTTAATGTCGCAAATTTTAATTGCGCCAGGGATTGCCTTTTCTACAGTAAATTTTTCAAAAATTAATTTTATACTGTCGCAAATTTTAAATACGCCAGGGATTGCCTTTTCTATAGTAAATTTTTCAAAAAATAATTTTTTACTGTCGCAAATTTTAAATACGCCAGGGATTGCCTTTTCTATAGTAAATTTTTCAAAAAATAATTTTTTACTGTCGCAAATTTTAATTACGCCAGGGATTGCCTTTTCTATAGTAAATTATTCAAAAAATAATTTTCTACTATCGCAAATTTTAATTACGCCAGGGATTGCCTTTTCTATAGTAAATTATTCAAAAAATAATATTATACTGTCGCAAATTTTAATTACGCCAGGGATTGCCTTTTCTATAGTAAATTTTGCAAAAAATAATTTTTTACTGTCGCAAATTTTTATTGCGCCAGGGATTGCCTTTTCTATAGTAAATTATTCAAAAAATAATTTTCAACTGTCGTAAATTGTAATTGCGCCAGGGATTACCTTTTCTATAGTAAATTTTTCAAAAAATAATTTTTTACTGTCGCAAATTTTAATTGCGCCAGGGATTGCCTTTTCTATAGTAAATTTTTCAAAAACTAATTTTTTACTGTCGCAAATTTTAATAACGCCAGGGATTGCCTTTTCTATAGTAAATTATTCAAAAAATAATTTTCTACTGTCGCAAATTTTAATTACGCCAGGGATTGCCTTTTCTATAGTAAATTATTCAAAAAATTATTTTCTACTATCGCAAATTTTAATTACGCCAGGGATTGCCTTTTCTATAGTAAATTATTCAAAAAATAATTTTTTACTGTCGCAAATTTTAAATACGCCAGGGATTGCCTTTTCTATAGTAAATTATTCAAAAAATAATTTTCTACTGTCGCAAATTTTAATTACGCCAGGGATTGCCTTTTCTATAGTAAATTATTCAAAAAATAATTTTCTACTGTCGCAAATTTTAATTACGCCAGGGATTGCCTTTTCTATAGTAAATTATTCAAAAAATAATTTTCTACTGTCGCAAATTTTAATTACGCCAGGGATTGCCTTTTCTATAGTAAATTTTTCAAAAAATAATTTTTTACTGTCGCAAATTTTAAATATCCCAGGGATTGCCTTTTCTATAGTAAATTTCTCACAAATTAATTTCTTACTGTCGCAAATTTTAAATACGCCAGGGATTGCCTTTTCTATAGTAAATTATTCAAAAAATAATTTTTTACTGTCGCAAATTTTAATTGCGCCAGGGATTGCCTTTTCTATAGTAAATTATTCAAAAAATAATTTTCTACTGTCGCAAATTTTAATTACGCCAGTGAATGCCTTTTCTATAGTAAATTATTCAAAATATAATTTTTTACTGTCGCAAATTTTAAGTGCGCCAGGGATTGCCTTTTCTATAGTAAATTATTCAAAAAATAATTTTATACTGTCGCAAATTTTAATTACGCCAGGGATTGCCTTTTCTATAGTAAATTATTCAAAAAATAATTTTCTACTGTCGCAAATTTTAAATATCCCAGGGATTACCTTTTCTATAGTAAATTTCTCACAAATTAATTTCTTACTGTCGCAAATTTTAAATACACCAGGGATTGCCTTTTCTATAGTAAATTATTCAAAAAATAATTTTTTACTGTCGCAAATTTTAAGTGCGCCAGGGATAGCCTGTTCTATAGTAAATTATTCAAAAAATAATTTTCAACTGTCGCAAATTTTAATTACGCCAGGGTTTGCCTTTTCTATAGTAAATTATTCAAAAAATAATTTTCTACTGTCGCAAATTTTGAATATCCCAGGGATTGCCTTTTCTATAGTAAATTATTCAAAAAATAATTTTCAACTGTCGCAAATATTAATTATGCCAGGGATTGTCTTTTCTGTTGTAAATTATTCAAAAAATAATTTTCTACTGTCGCAAATTTTAAATATCCCAGGGATTGCCTTTTCTATAGTAAATTATTCAAAAAATAATTTTTTACTGTCGCAAATTTTAAGTGCGCCAGGGATTGCATTTTCTATAGTAAATTATTCAAAAAATAATTTTATACTGTCGCAAATTTCAATTACGCCAGAGATTGCCTTTTCTATAGTAAATTATTCAAAATATAATTTTTTACTGTCGCAAATTTTAAGTGCGCCAGGGATTGCCTTTTCTATAGTAAATTATTCAAAAAATAATTTTCTACTGTCGCAAATTTTAATAACGCCAGGTATTGCCTTTTCTATAGTAAATTATTCAAAAAATAATTTTCTACTGTCGCAAATTTTAAATATCCCAGGGATTACCTTTTCTATAGTAAATTTCTCACAAATTAATTTCCTACTGTCGCAAATTTTGAATATCCCAGGGATTGCCGTTTCTATAGTAAATTATTCAAAAAATAATTTTCAATTGTCGCAAATTTTAATTACGCCAGGGATTGCCTTTTCTGTAGTAAATTATTCAAAAAATAATTTTCTACTGTCGCAAATTTTAAATATCCCAGGGATTGCCTTTTCTATAGTAAATTATTCAAAAATTATTTTCTACTGTCGCAAATTTTCATTACGCCAGGGATTGCCTTTTCTATAGTAAATTATTCAAAAAATAATTTTTTACTGTCGCAAATTTTAAGTGCGCCAGGGATTGCCTTTTCTATAGTAAATTATTCAAAAAAAAATTTTATACTGTCGCAAATTTTAATTACGCCAGGGATTGCCTTTTCTATAGTAAATTATTCAAAAAATAATTTTCTACTGTCGCAAATTTTAAATATCCCAGGGATTGCCTTTTCTATAGTAAATTTCTCACAAATTAATTTCTTACTGTCGCAAATTTTAAATACGCCAGGGATTGCCTTTTCTATAGTAAATTATTCAAAAAATAATTTTTTACTGTCGCAAATTTTATGTGCGCCAGGGATTGCCTTTTCTATAGTAAATTATTAAAAAAATAATTTTCAACTGTCGCAAATTTTAATTACGCCAGGGATTGCCTTTTCTATAGTAAATTATTCAAAAAATAATTTTTTACTGTCGCAAATTTTAATTACGCCAGGGATTGCCTTTTCTATAGTAAATTATTCAAAAAATAATTTTTTACTGTCGCAAATTTTAAGTGCGCCAGGGATTGCCTTTTCTATAGTAAATTATACAAAAAATAATTTTATACTGTCGCAAACTTTAATTACGCCAGGGATTGCCTTTTCTATAGTAAATTATTCAAAAAATAATTCTATACTGTCGCAAATTTTAATTGCGCCAGGGATTGCCTTTTCTATAGTAAATTATTCAAAAAATAATTTTCTACTGTCGCAAATTTTAATTACGCCAGGGTTTGCCTTTTCTATAGTAAATTATTCAAAAAATAATTTTTTACTGTGGCAAATTTTAAGTGCGCCAGGGATTGCCTTTTCTATAGTAAATTATTCAAAAAATAATTTTATACTGTCGGAAATTTTAATTACGCCAGGGATTGCCTTTTCTATAGTAAATTATTCAAAAAATAATTTTCTACTGTCGCAAATTTTAATTGCGCCAGGGATTGTCTTTCTATAGAAAATTATTCAAAAAATAATTTTCTACTGTCGCAAATTTTAATTACGCCAGGGATTGCCTTTTCTATAGTAAATTATTCAAAAAATAATTTTTTACTGTCGCAAATTTTAAACACGCCAGGGATTGCCTTTTCTATAGTAAATTATTCAAAAAATAATTTTTTACTGTCGCAAATTTTAAGTGCGCCAGGGACTGCCTTTTCTATAGTAAATTATTCAAAAAATAATTTTCAACTGTCGCAAATTTTAATTACGCCAGGGATTGCCTTTTCTATAGTAAATTATTCAAAAAATAATTTTTTACTGTCGCAAATTTTAAGTGCGCCAGGGATTGCCTTTTCTATAGTAAATTATTCAAAAAATAATTTTCTACTGTCGCAAATTTTAATTGCGCCAGGGATTGCCTTTTCTATAGTAAATTATTCAAAAAATAATTTTTTACTGTCGCAAATTTTAATTACGCCAGGGATTGCCTTATCTATAGTAAATTATTCAAAAAATAATTTTCTACTGTCGCAAATTTTAAATATGCCAGGGATTGCCTTTTCTATATTAAATTTCTCACAAATTAATTTCTTACTGTCGCAAATTTTAAATACGCCAGGGATTGCCTTTTCTATAGTAAATTATTCAAAAAATAATTTTTTACTGTCGCAAATTTTAAGTGCGCCAGGGATTGCCTCTTCTATAGTAAATTATTCAAAAAAAAATTTTCTACTGTCGCAAATTTTAATTACGCCAGTGATTGCCTTTTCTATAGTAAATTATTCAAAATATAATTTTTTACTGTCGCAAATTTTAAGTGCGCCAGGGATTGCCTTTTCTATAGTAAATTATTCAAAAAATAATTTTATACTGTCGCAAATTTTAATTACTCCAGGGATTGCCTTTTCTATAGTAAATTATTCAAAAAATAATTTTCTACTGTCGCAAATTTTAAATATCCCAGGGATTACCTTTTCTGTAGTAAATTTCTCACAAATTAATTTCTTACTGTCGCAAATTTTAAATACGCCAGGGATTGCCTTTTCTATAGTAAATTATTCAAAAAATAATTTTTTACTGTCGCAAATTTTAATTGCGCCAGGGATTGCCTTTTCTATAGTAAATTATTCAAAAAATAATTTTCTACTGTCGCAAATTTTAATTACGCCAGGGTTTGCCTTTTCTATAGTAAATTATTCAAAAAATAATTTTTTACTGTGGCAAATTTTAAGTGCGCCAGGGATTGCCTTTTCTATAGTAAATTATTCAAAAAATAATTTTATACTGTCGGAAATTTTAATTACGCCAGGGATTGCCTTTTCTATAGTAAATTATTCAAAAAATAATTTTCTACTGTCGCAAATTTTAATTGCGCCAGGGATTGTCTTTCTATAGAAAATTATTCAAAAAATAATTTTCTACTGTCGCAAATTTTAATTACGCCAGGGATTGCCTTTTCTATAGTAAATTATTCAAAAAATAATTTTTTACTGTCGCAAATTTTAAACACGCCAGGGATTGCCTTTTCTATAGTAAATTATTCAAAAAATAATTTTTTACTGTCGCAAATTTTAAGTGCGCCAGGGACTGCCTTTTCTATAGTAAATTATTCAAAAAATAATTTTCAACTGTCGCAAATTTTAATTACGCCAGGGATTGCCTTTTCTATACTAAATTATTCAAAAAATAATTCTATATTGTCGCAAATTTTAATTACGCCAGGGATTGCCTTTTCTATAGTAAATTATTCAAAAAATAATTCTATACTGTCGTAAATTTTAATTGCGCCAGGGATTGCCTTTTCTATAGTAAATTATTCAAAAAATAATTTTCTACTGTCGCAAATTTTAATTACGCCAGGGATTGCCTTTTCTATAGTAAATTATTCAAAAAATAATTTTTTACTGTCGCAAATTTTAAGTGCGCCAGGGATTGCCTTTTCTATAGTAAATTATTCAAAAAATAATTTTCTACTGTCGCAAATTTTAATTGCGCCAGGGATTGCCTTTTCTATAGTAAATTATTCAAAAAATAATTTTTTACTGTCGCAAATTTTAATTACGCCAGGGATTGCCTTATCTATAGTAAATTATTCAAAAAATAATTTTCTACTGTCGCAAATTTTAAATATGCCAGGGATTGCCTTTTCTATATTAAATTTCTCACAAATTAATTTCTTACTGTCGCAAATTTTAAATACGCCAGGGATTGCCTTTTCTATAGTAAATTATTCAAAAAATAATTTTTTACTGTCGCAAATTTTAAGTGCGCCAGGGATTGCCTCTTCTATAGTAAATTATTCAAAAAAAAATTTTCTACTGTCGCAAATTTTAATTACGCCAGTGATTGCCTTTCTATAGTAAATTATTCAAAATATAATTTTTTACTGTCGCAAATTTTAAGTGCGCCAGGGATTGCCTTTTCTATAGTAAATTATTCAAAAAATAATTTTATACTGTCGCAAATTTTAATTACTCCAGGGATTGCCTTTTCTATAGTAAATTATTCAAAAAATAATTTTCTACTGTCGCAAATTTTAATATCCCAGGGATTACCTTTTCTGTAGTAAATTTCTCACAAATTAATTTCTTACTGTCGCAAATTTTAAATACGCCAGGGATTGCCTTTTCTATAGTAAATTATTCAAAAAATAATTTTTTACTGTCGCAAATTTTAAGTGCGCCAGAGATTGCCTTTTCTATAGTAAATTATTCAAAAAATAATTTCAACTGTCGCAAATTTTAATTACGCCAGGGATTGCCTTTTCTATAGTAAATTATTCAAAAAATAATTTTCTACTGTCGCAAATTTTGAATATCCCAGGGATTGCCTTTTCTATAGTAAATTATTCAAAAAATAATTTTCAACTGTCGCAAATTTTAATTACGCCAGGGATTGCCTTTTCTGTAGTAAATTATTCAAAAAATAATTTTCTACTGTCGCAAATTTTAAATATCCCAGGGATTGCCTTTTCTATAGTAAATTATTCAAAAAATAATTTTCTACTGTCGCAAATTTTAATTACGCCAGGGATTGCCTTTTCTATAGTAAATTATTCAAAAAATAATTTTCTACTGTGGCAAATTTTAAATATCCCAGGAATTGCCTTTTCTATAGTAAATTATTCAAAAAATAATTTTCTACTGTCGCAAATTTTAATTACGCCAGGGATTGCCTTTTCTATAGTAAATTATTCAAAAAATAATTTTCTACTGTCGCAAATTTTAAATATCCCAGGAATTGCCTTTTCTATAGTAAATTATTCAAAAAATAATTTTTTACTGTCGCAAATTTTAAATATCCCAAGGAATGCCTTTTCTATAGTAAATTATTCAAAAAATAGTTTTTTACTGTCGCAAATTTTAAAAACGCCAGGGATTGCCTTTTCTATAGTAAATTATTTAAAAAATAATTTTTTACTGTCGCAAATTTTAATTGCGCCAGGGATTGCCTTTTCGATAGTAAATTTTTCAAAAAATAATTTTTTACTGTCGCAAATTTTAAATATCCCAGGGATTGCCTTTTCTATAGTAAATTTCTCACAAATTAATATCTTATTGTCGCAAATTTTAAATACGCCAGGGATTGCCTTTTCTATAGTAAATTATTCAAAAAATAATTTTTTACTGTCGCAAATTTTAAGTGCGCCAGGGATTGCCTTTTCTATAGTAAATTATTCAAAAAATAATTTTATACTGTCGCAAACTTTAATTACGCCAGGGATTGCCTTTTCTATAGTAAATTATTCAAAAAATAATTCTATACTGTCGCAAATTTTAAGTGCGCCAGGGATTGCCTCTTCTATAGTAAATTATTCAAAAAATAATTTTCAACTGTGGCAAATTTTAATTACGCCAGGGATTGCCTTTTCTATAGTAAATTATTCAAAAAATTATTTTCTACTGTCGCAAATTTTAATTACGCCAGGGATTGCCTTTTCTATAGTAAATTATTCAAAAAATAATTTTTTACTGTCGCAAATTTTAAGTGCGCCAGGGATTGCCTTTTCTATAGTAAATTATTCAAAAAATAATTTTATACTGTCGCAAACTTTAATTACGCCAGGGATTGCCTTTTCTATAGTAAATTATTCAAAAAATAATTCTATACTGTCGCAAATTTTAATTGCGCCAGGGATTGCCTTTTCTATAGTAAATTATTCAAAAAATAATTTTCTACTGTCGCAAATTTTAATTACGCCAGGGATTGCCTTTTCTATAGTAAATTATTCAAAAAATAATTTTTTACTGTCGCAAATTTTAAGTGCGCCAGGGATTGCCTTTTCTATAGTAAATTATTCAAAAAATAATTTTATACTGTCGCAAATTTTAATTACGCCAGGGATTGCCTTTTCTATAGTAAATTATTCAAAAAATAATTTTCTACTGTCGCAAATTTTAATTGCGCCAGGGATTGCCTTTTCTATAGTAAATTATTCAAAAAATAATTTTCTACTGTCGCAAATTTTAATTAGCCAGGGATTGCCTTTTTTATAGTAAATTATTCAAAAAATAATTTTTTACTGTCGCAAATTTTAAATACACCCTGGATTGCCTTTTCTATAGTAAATTATTCAAAAAATAATTTTTTACTGTCGCAAATTTTAAGTGCGCCAGGGATTGCCTTTTCTATAGTAAATTATTCAAAAAATAATTTTCAACTGTCGCAAATTTTAATTACGCCAGGGATTGCCTTTTCTATAGTAAATTATTCAAAAAATAATTTTCTACTGTCGCAAATTTTAAATATCCCAGGAATTGCCTTTTCTACAGTAAATTATTTAAAAAATAATTTTCTACTGTCGCAAATTTTAATTACGCCAGGGATTGCCTTTTCTATAGTAAATTATTCAAAAAATAATTTTCTACTGTCGCAAATTTTAAATATCCCAGGAATTGCCTTTTCTATAGTAAATTATTCAAAAAATAATTTTCTACTGTCGCAAATTTTAATTACGCCAGGGATTGCCTTTTCTATAGTAAATTATTCAAAAAATAATTTTCTACTGTCGCAAATTTTAAATATCCCAGGAATTGCCTTTTCTATAGTAAATTATTCAAAAAATAATTTTTTACTGTCGCAAATTTTAAATATCCCAAGGAATGCCTTTTCTATAGTAAATTATTCAAAAAATAGTTTTTTACTGTCGCAAATTTTAAAAACGCCAGGGATTGCCTTTTCTATAGTAAATTATTTAAAAAATAATTTTTTACTGTCGCAAATTTTAATTGCGCCAGGGATTGCCTTTTCGATAGTAAATTTTTCAAAAAATAATTTTTTACTGTCGCAAATTTTAAATATCCCAGGGATTGCCTTTTCTATAGTAAATTTCTCACAAATTAATATCTTATTGTCGCAAATTTTAAATACGCCAGGGATTGCCTTTTCTATAGTAAATTATTCAAAAAATAATTTTTTACTGTCGCAAATTTTAAGTGCGCCAGGGATTGCCTTTTCTATAGTAAATTATTCAAAAAATAATTTTATACTGTCGCAAACTTTAATTACGCCAGGGATTGCCTTTTCTATAGTAAATTATTCAAAAAATAATTCTATACTGTCGCAAATTTTAAGTGCGCCAGGGATTGCCTCTTCTATAGTAAATTATTCAAAAAATAATTTTCAACTGTGGCAAATTTTAATTACGCCAGGGATTGCCTTTTCTATAGTAAATTATTCAAAAAATTATTTTCTACTGTCGCAAATTTTAATTACGCCAGGGATTGCCTTTTCTATAGTAAATTATTCAAAAAATAATTTTTTACTGTCGCAAATTTTAAGTGCGCCAGGGATTGCCTTTTCTATAGTAAATTATTCAAAAAATAATTTTATACTGTCGCAAACTTTAATTACGCCAGGGATTGCCTTTTCTATAGTAAATTATTCAAAAAATAATTCTATACTGTCGCAAATTTTAATTGCGCCAGGGATTGCCTTTTCTATAGTAAATTATTCAAAAAATAATTTTCTACTGTCGCAAATTTTAATTACGCCAGGGATTGCCTTTTCTATAGTAAATTATTCAAAAAATAATTTTTTACTGTCGCAAATTTTAAGTGCGCCAGGGATTGCCTTTTCTATAGTAAATTATTCAAAAAATAATTTTATACTGTCGCAAATTTTAATTACGCCAGGGATTGCCTTTTCTATAGTAAATTATTCAAAAAATAATTTTCTACTGTCGCAAATTTTAATTGCGCCAGGGATTGCCTTTTCTATAGTAAATTATTCAAAAAATAATTTTCTACTGTCGCAAATTTTAATTAGCCAGGGATTGCCTTTTTTATAGTAAATTATTCAAAAAATAATTTTTTACTGTCGCAAATTTTAAATACACCCTGGATTGCCTTTTCTATAGTAAATTATTCAAAAAATAATTTTTTACTGTCGCAAATTTTAAGTGCGCCAGGGATTGCCTTTTCTATAGTAAATTATTCAAAAAATAATTTTCAACTGTCGCAAATTTTAATTACGCCAGGGATTGCCTTTTCTATAGTAAATTATTCAAAAAATAATTTTCTACTGTCGCAAATTTTAAATATCCCAGGAATTGCCTTTTCTACAGTAAATTATTTAAAAAATAATTTTCTACTGTCGCAAATTTTAATTACGCCAGGGATTGCCTTTTCTATAGTAAATTATTCAAAAAATAATTTTCTACTGTCGCAAATTTTAAATATCCCAGGAATTGCCTTTTCTATAGTAAATTTTTCAAAAAATAATTTTTTACTGTCGCAAATTTTAAATAT
This sequence comes from Dioctria linearis, assembly GCA_963930735.1. Taxonomy (NCBI): domain Eukaryota; kingdom Metazoa; phylum Arthropoda; class Insecta; order Diptera; family Asilidae; genus Dioctria; species Dioctria linearis. The sequence continues at coordinate 11,943 of CAWVNZ010002746.1, read as the reverse complement.
CCCAGGGTTTGCCTTTTCTATAGTAAATTTCTCACAAATTAATTTCTTACTGTCGCAAATTTTAAATACGCCAGGGATTTCCTTTTCTATAGTAAATTATTCAAAAAATAATTTTTTACTCTCGCAAATTTTAAGTGCGCCAGGGATTGCCTTTTCTATAGTAAATTATTCAAAAAATTATTTTCAACTGTCGCAAATTTTAATTACGCCAGGGATTGCCTTTTCTATAGTAAATTATTCAAAAAATAATTTTTTACTGTCGCAAATTTTAATTGCGCCAGGGATTGCCTTTTCTATAGTAAATTATTCAAAAAATAATTTTTTACTCTCGCAAATTTTAATTGCGCCAGGGATTGCCTTTTCTACAGTAAATTTTTCAAAATATTAATTTTTTACTGTCGAAAATTTTAATTACGCCAGGGATTGCCTTTTCTATAGTAAATTTTGCAAAAAATAATTTTATACTGTCGCAAATTTTAATTGCGCCAGGGATTGCCTTTTCTATAGTAAATTATTCAAAAAATAATTTTTTACTGTCGCAAATTTTAATTGCGCCAGGGATTGCCTTTTCTACAGTAAATTTTCCAAAATATTAATTTTTTACTGTCGAAAATTTCAATTACGCCAGGGATTGCCTTTTCTATAGTAAATTTTGCAAAAAATAATTTTCTACTGTCGCAAATTTTAATTACGCCAGGGATTGCCTTTTCTATAGTAAATTATTCAAAAAATAATTTTATACTGTCGCAAATTTCAATTACGCCAGGGATTGCCTTTTCTATAGTAAATTTTGCAAAAAATAATTTTTTACTGTCGCAAATTTTAATTGCGCCAGGGATTGCCTTTTCTATAGTAAATTATTCAAAAAATAATTTTTTATTGTCGCAAATTTTAAATACGCCAGGGATTGCCTTTTCTATAGTAAATTATTCAAAAAATAATTTTCTACTGTCGCAAATTTTAATTACGCCAGGGATTGCCTTTTCTATAGTAAATTATTCAAAAAATAATTTTCTACTGTCGCAAATTTTAATTACGCCAGGGATTGCCTTTTCTATAGTAAATTTTTCAAAAAATAATTTTTTACTGTCGCAAATTTTAATTACGCCAGGGATTGCCTTTTCTATAGTAAATTATTCAAAAAATAATTTTTTACTGTCGCAAATTTCAAATCCGCCAGGGATTGCCTTTTCTATAGTAAATTATTCAAAAAATAATTTTTTACTATCGCAAGTTTTAATTACGCCAGGGATTGCCTTTTCTATAGTAAATTTTTCAAAAAATAATTTTTTACTGTCGCAAATTTTAAATATCCCAGGGATTGCCTTTTCTACAGTAAATTTCTCACAAATTAATTTCTTACTGTCGCAAATTTCAAATACGCCAGGGATTGCCTTTTCTATAGTAAATTATTCAAAAAATAATTTTTTACTGTCGCAAATTTTAATTGCGCCAGGGATTGCCTTTTCTATAGTAAATTTTTCAAAAAATAATTTTTTACTGTCGCAAATTTTAATTGCGCCAGGGATTGCCTTTTCTATAGTAAATTATTCAAAAAATAATTTTCTACTGTCGCAAATTTTAATTGCGCCAGGGATTGCCTTTTCTATAGTAAATTATTCAAAAAATAATTTTTTACTGTCGCAAATTTTAATTGCGCCAGGGATTGCCTTTTCTACAGTAAATTTTTCAAAATATTAATTTTTTACTGTCGAAAATTTTAATTACGCCAGGGATTGCCTTTTCTATAGTAAATTTTGCAAAAAATAATTTTCTACTGTCGCAAATTTTAATTACGCCAGGGATTGCCTTTTCTGTAGTAAATTATTCAAAAAATAAATTTTTACTGTCGCAAATTTTAAATACGCCAGGGATTGACTTTTCTATAGTAAATTATTCAAAAAATAATTTTCTACTGTCGCAAATTTTAATTACGCCAGGGATTGCCTTTTCTATAGTAAATTATTCAAAAAATAATTTTCTACTGTCGCAAATTTTAATTACGCCAGGGATTGCCTTTTCTATAGTAAATTTTTCAAAAAATAATTTTTTACTGTCGCAAATTTTAATTGCGCCAGGGATTGCCTTTTCTACAGTAAATTTTTCAAAATATTAATTTTTTATTGTCGAAAATTTTAATTACGCCAGGGATTGCCTTTTCTACAGTAAATATTTCAAAATATTTATTTTTTACTGTCGAAAATTTTAATTACGCCAGGGATTGCCTTTTCTATAGTAAATTATTCAAAAAATAATTTTTTACTGTCGCAAATTTCAAGTCCGCCAGGGATTGCCTTTTCTATAGTAAATTATTCAAAAAATAATTTTTTACTATCGCAAGTTTTAATTACGCCAGGGATTGCCTTTTCTATAGTAAATTTTTCAAAAAATAATTTTTTACTGTCGCAAATTTTAAATATCCCAGGGATTGCCTTTTCTATAGTAAATTTCTCACAAATTAATTTCTTACTGTCGCAAATTTTAAATACGCCAGGGATTGCCTTTTCTATAGTAAATTATTCAAAAAATAATTTTTTACTGTCGCAAATTTTAATTGCGCCAGGGATTGCCTTTTTTATAGTAAATTTTTCAAAAAATAATTTTTTACTGTCGCAAATTTTAATTGCGCCAGGGATTGCCTTTTCTATAGTAAATTATTCAAAAAATAATTTTTTACTGTCGCAAATTTTAATTACGCCAGGCATTGCCTTTTCTATAGTAAATTATTCAAAAAATAATTTTCTACTGTCGCAAATTTTAATTACGCCAGGGATTGCCTTTTCTATAGTAAATTATTCAAAAAATAATTTTTTACTGTCGCAAATTTTAATTGCGCCAGGGATTGCCTTTTTTATAGTAAATTTTTCAAAAAATAATTTTTTACTGTCGCAAATTTTAATTGCGCCAGGGATTGCCTTTTCTATAGTAAATTATTCAAAAAATAATTTTTTACTGTCGCAAATTTTAATTACGCCAGGCATTGCCTTTTCTATAGTAAATTATTCAAAAAATAATTTTCTACTGTCGCAAATTTTAATTACGCCGGGGATTGCCTTTTCTATAGTAAATTATTCAAAAAATAATTTTTTACTGTCGCAAATTTTAAGTGCGCCAGGGATTGCCTTTTCTATAGTAAATTATTCAAAAAATAATTTTATGCTCTCGCAAATTTTAATTACGCCAGGGATTGCCTTTTCTATAGTAAATTATTCAAAAAATAATTTTCTACTGTCGCAAATTTTAATTGCGCCAGGGATTGCCTTTTCTATAGTAAATTATTCAAAAAATAATTTTATACTGTCGCAAATTTTAATTACGCCAGGGATTGCCTTTTCTATAGTAAATTATTCAAAAAATAATTTTTTACTGTCGCAAATTTTAAATACGCCAGGGATTGCCTTTTCTATAGTAAATTATTCAAAAAATAATTTTCTACTGTCGCAAATTTTAATTACGCCAGGGATTGCCTTTTCTATAGTAAATTTTTCAAAAAATAATTTTTTACTGTCGCAAATTTTAATTGCGACAGGGATTGCCTTTTCTACAGTAAATAATTCAAAAAATAATATTATACTGTCGCAAATTTTAAATACGCCAGGGATTGCCTTTTCTATAGTAAATTTTTCACAAATTAATTTTCTACTGTCGCAAATTTTAAATATCCCAGGGATTGCCTTTTCTATAGTTAATTTCTCACAAATTAATTTCTTACTGTCGCAAATTTTAAATACGCCAGGGATTGCCTTTTCTATAGTAAATTATTCAAAAAATAATTTTTTACTGTCAAAAATTTTAATTGCGCCAGGGATTGCCTTTTCTATAGTAAATTTTTCAAAAAATAATTTTTTACTGTCGCAAATTTTAAATATCCCAGGGATTGCCTTTTCTATAGTAAATTTCTCACAAATTAATTTATTACTGTCGCAAATTTTAAATACGCCAGGGATTGCCTTTTCTATAGTAAATTATTCAAAAAATAATTTTTTACTGTCGCAAATTTTAAGTGCGCCTGGGATTGCCTTTTCTATAGTAAATTATTCAAAAAATAATTTTCAACTGTCGCAAATTTTAATTACGCCAGGGATTGCCTTTTCTATAGTAAATTATTCAAAAAATAATTTTTTACTGTCGCAAATTTTAATTACGCCAGGGATTGCCTTTTCTATAGTAAATTATTCAAAAAAAATTTTTTACTGTCGCAAATTTTAATTGCGCCAGGGATTGCCTTTTCTATAGTAAATTATTCAAAAAATAATTTTCTACTGTCGCAAATTTTAATTACGCCAGGGATTGCCTTTTCTATAGTAAATTATTCAAAAAATAATTTTATACTGTCGCAAATTTTAATTACGCCAGGGATTGCCTTTTCTATAGTAAATTATTCAAAAAATAATTTTCTACTGTCGCAAATTTTAATTGCGCCAGGGATTGCCTTTTCTATAGTAAATTATTCAAAAAATAATTTTATACTGTCGCAAATTTTAATTACGCCAGGGATTGCCTTTTCTTTAGTAAATTATTCAAAAAATAATTTTTTACTGTCGCAAATTTTAAATACGCCAGGGATTGCCTTTTCTATAGTAAATCATTCAAAAAATAATTTTCTACTGTCGCAAATTTTAATTACGCCAGGGATTGCCTTTTCTATAGTAAATTTTTCAAAAAATAATTTTTTACTGTCGCAAATTTTAATTGCGACAGGGATTGCCTTTTCTACAGTAAATTATTCAAAAAATAATATTATACTGTCGCAAATTTTAAATACGCCAGGGATTGCCTTTTCTATAGTAAATTTTTCACAAATAAATTTTCTACTGTCGCAAATTTTAAATATCCCAGGGATTGCCTTTTCTATAGTAAATTTCTCACAAATTAATTTCTTACTGTCGCAAATTTTAAATACGCCAGGGATTGCCTTTTCTATAGTAAATTATTCAAAAAATAATTTTTTTACTGTCGCAAATTTTAAGTGCGCCAGGGATTGCCTTTTCTATAGTAAATTATTCAAAAAATAATTTTCAACTGTCGCAAATTTTAATTACGCCAGGGATTGCCTTTTCTATAGTAAATTATTCAAAAAATAATTTTTTACTGTCGCAAATTTTAATTGCGCCAGGTATTGCCTTTTCTATAGTAAATTATTCAAAAAATAATTTTTTACTGTCGCAAATTTTAATTGCGCCAGGGATTGCCTTTTCTACAGTAAATTTTTCAAAATATTAATTTTTTACTGTCGAAAATTTTAATTACGCCAGGGATTGCCTTTTCTATAGTAAATTTTGCAAAAAATAATTTTATACTTTCGCAAATTTTAATTACGCCAGGGATTGCCTTTTCTGTAGTAAATTATTCAAAAAATAATTTTCTACTGTCACAAATTTTAATTACGCCAGGGATTGCCTTTTCTATAGTAAATTATTCAAAAAATAATTTTCTACTGTCGCAAATTTTAATTACGCCAGGGATTGCCTTTTCTATAGTAAATTATTCAAAAAATAATTTTATACTGTCGCAAATTTTAATTACGCCAGGGATTGCCTTTTCTATAGTAAATTTTGCAAAAAATAATTTTTTACTGTCGCAAATTTTAATTGCGCCAAGGATTGCCTTTTCTATAGTAAATTATTCAAAAAATAATTTTCAACTGTCGCAAATTGTAATTGCGCCAGGGATTACCTTTTCTATAGTAAATTTTTCAAAAAATAATTTTTTACTGTCGCAAATTTTAATTGCGCCAGGGATTGCCTTTTCTATAGTAAATTATTCAAAAAATAATTTTTTACTGTCGCAAATTTTAAATGACTTTTCTATAGTAAATTATTCAAAAAATAATTTTCTACTGTCGCAAATTTTAACTACGCCAGGGATTGCCTTTTCTATAGTAAATTATTCAAAAAATAATTTTATACTGTCGCAAATTTTAATTACTCCAGGTATTGCCTTTTCTATAGTAAATTATTCAAAAAATAATTTTCAACTGTCGCAAATTTTAATTACGCCAGGGATTGCCTTTTCTATAGTAAATTATTCAAAAATAATTTTTTACTGTCGCAAATTTGAAGTGCGCCAGGGATTGCATTTTCTATAGTAAATTATTCAAAAAATAATTTTATACTGTCGCAAATTTTAATTACGCCAGGAATTGCCTTTTCTATAGTAAATTTTGCAAAAAATAATTTTCTACTGTCGCAAATTTTAATTGCGCCAGGGATTGCCTTTTCTATAGTAAATTATTCAAAAAATAATTTTTTACTGTCGCAAATTTTAATTACGCAGGGATTGCCTTTTCTATAGTAAATTATTCAAAAAAGAATTTTTTGCTGTCGCAAATTTCAAATCCGCCAGGGATTGCCTTTTCTACAGTAAATTTTGCAAAAAATAATTTTTTACTGTTGCAAATTCTAATTGCGCCAGGGATTGCCTTTTCTATAGTAAATTTTTCACAAATTAATTTTTTACTGTCGCAAATTTTAATTACTCCAGGGATTGCCTTTTCTATAGTAAATTATTCAAAAAATAATTTTCTATTGTCGCAAATTTTAAATACGCCAGGGACTGCCTTTTCTATAGTAAATTATTCAAAAAATAGTTTTCTACTGTCGCAAATTTTAATTACGCCAGGGATTGCCTTTTCTATAGTAAATTATTCAAAAAATAATTTTTTACTGTCGCAAATTTTAATTGCGCCAGGGATTGCCTTTTCTATAGTAAATTATTCAAAAAATAATTTTTTACTGTCGCAAATTTTAATTACGCCAGGGATTGCCTTTTCTATAGTAAATTATTCAAAAAATAATTTTTTACTGTCGCAAATTTTAAATACGCCAGGGATTGCCTTTTCTATAGTAAATTATTCAAAAAATAATTTTCTACTGTCGCAAATTTTAATTACGCCAGGGATTGCCTTTTCTATAGTAAATTATTCAAAAAATAATTTTTTACTGTCGCAAATTTTAAATGCGCCAGGGATTGCCTTTTCTATAGTAAATTATTCAAAAAATAATTTTTTACTGTCGCAAATTTTAAGTGCGCCAGGGATTGCCTTTTCTATAGTAAATTATTCAAAAAATAATTTTCAACTGTCGCAAAGTTTAATTACGCCAGGGATTGCCTTTTCTACAGTAAATTATTCAAAAATAATTTTCTACTGTCGCAAATTTTAAATATCACAGGGATTGCCTTTTCTATAGTAAATTATTCAAAAAATAATTTTCAACTGTCGCAAATTTTAATTACGCCAGGGATTGCCTTTTCTATAGTAAATTATTCAAAAAATAATTTGCTACTGTCGCAAATTTTAAATATCCCAGGGATTGCCTTTTCTATAGTAAATTATTCAAAAAATAATTTTTTACTGTCGCAAATTTTAAGTGCGCCAGGGATTGCCTTTTCTATAGTAAATTATTCAAAAAATAATTTTCGACTGTCGCAAATTTTAAATATCCCACGGATTGCCTTTTCTATAGTAAATTATTCAAAAAATAATTTTTTACTGTCGCTAATTTTAAGTGCGCCAGGGATTGCCTCTTCTATAGTAAATTATTCAAAAAATAATTTTCTACTGTCGCAAATGTTAATTACGCCAGGGATTGCCTTTTCTCTAGTAAATTATTCAAAAAATAATTGTTTACTGTCGCAAATTTTAAGTGCGCCAGGGATTGCCTTTTCTATAGTAAATTATTCAAAAAATAATTTTATACTGTCGCAAATTTTAATTACGCCAGGGATTGCCTTTTCTATAGTAAATTATTCAAAAAATAATTTTATACTGTCGCAAATTTTAATTACGCCAGGGATTGCCTTTTCTATAGTAAATTTTGCAAAAAATAATTTTTTACTGTCGCAAATTTTAATTGCGCCAGGGATTGCCTTTTCTATAGTAAATTATTCAAAAAATAATTTTCAACTGTCGCAAATTTTAATTACGCCAGGGATTGCCTTTTCTATAGTAAATTATTCAAAAAATAATTTTTTACTCTCGCAAATTTTAAGTGCTCCAGGGATTGCATTTTCTATAGTAAATTATTCAAAAAATAATTTTATACTGTCGCAAATTTTAATTACGCCAGGGATTGCCTTTTCTATAGTAAATTATTCAAAAAATAATTTTATACTGTCGCAAATTTTAATTACGCCAGGGATTGCCTTTTCTATAGTAAATTTTGCAAAAAATAATTTTTTACTGTCGCAAATTTTAATTGCGCCAGGGATTGCCTTTTCTATAGTAAATTATTCAAAAAATAATTTTCAACTGTCGCAAATTTTAATTACGCCAGGGATTGCCTTTTCTATAGTAAATTATTCAAAAAATAATTTTTTACTGTCGCAAATTTTAAGTGCTCCAGGGATTGCATTTTCTATAGTAAATTATTCAAAAAATAATTTTATACTGTCGCAAATTTTAATTACGCCAGGGATTGCCTTTTCTATAGTAAATTATTCAAAAGTAATTTTATACTGTCGCAAATTTTAAGTGCGCCAGGGATTGCCTTTTCTATAGTAAATTATTCAAAAAATAATTTTTTACTGTCGCAAATTTTAATCGCGCCAGAGATTGCCTTTTCTTCAGTAAATTTTTCAAAATATTAATTTTTTACTGTCGCAAATTTTAAATACGCCAGGGATTGCCTTTTCTATAGTAAATTTTGCAAAAAATAATTTTCTACTGTCGCAAATTTTAATTGCGCCAGGGATTGCCTTTTCTATAGTAAATTATTCAAAAAATAATTTTTTACTGTCGCAAATTTTAATTACGCCAGGGATTGCCTTTTCTATAGTAAATTATTCAAAAAATAATTTTTTGCTGTCGCAAATTTCAAATCCGCCAGGGATTGCCTTTTCTACAGTAAATTTTGCAAAAAATAATTTTTTACTGTTGCAAATTTTAATTGCGCCAGGGTTGCCTTTTCTATAGTAAATTTTTCACAAATTAATTTTTTACTGTCGCAAATTTTAATTACGCCAGGGATTGCCTTTTCTATAGTAAATTATTCAAAAAATAATTTTCTACTGTCGCAAATTTTAAATACGCCAGGGATTGCCTTTTCTTTAGTAAATTATTCAAAAAATAATTTTCTACTGTCGCAAATTTCAATTACGCCAGGGATTGCCTTTTCTATAGTAAATTATTCAAAAAATAATTTTTTACTGTCGCAAATTTTAATTGCGCCAGGGATTGCCTTTTCTATAGTAAATTATTCAAAAAATAATTTTTTACTGTCGCAAATTTTAATTGCGCCAGGGATTGCCTTTTCTACAGTAAATTTCTCAAAATATTAATTTTTTACTGTCGCAAATTTTAAATACGCCAGGGATTGCCTTTTCTATAGTAAATTATTCAAAAAATAATTTTTTACTGTCGCAAATTTCAAATCCTCCAGGGATTGCCTTTTCTATAGTAAATTATTCAAAAAATAATTTTCTACTGACGCAAATTTTAATTACGCCAGGGATTGCCTTTTCTATAGTAAATTATTCAAAAAATAATTTTTTACTGTCGCAAATTTTAAATACGCCAGGGATTGCCTTTTCTATAGTAAATTATTCAAAAAATAATTTTCTACTGTCGCAAATTTTAATTACGCCAGGGATTGCCTTTTTTATAGTAAATTATTCAAAAAATAATTTTTTACTGTCGCAAATTTCAAATCCTCCAGGGATTGCCTTTTCTATAGTAAATTATTCAAAAAATAATTTTTTACTATCGCAAGTTTTAATTGCGCCAGGGATTGCCTTTTCTACAGTAAATTATTCAAAAAATAATTTTCTACTGTCGCAAATTTTAATTACGCCAGGGATTGCCTTTTCTATAGTAAATTATTCAAAAATTAATTTTTTCACTGTCGCAAATTTCAAATCCGCCAGGGATTGCCTTTTCTATAGTAAATTATTCAAAAAATAATTTTTTACTATCGCAAGTTTTAATTGCGCCAGGGATTGCCTTTTCTACAGTAAATTTTGCAAAAAATAATTTTTTACTGTCGCAAATTTTAATTGCGCCAGGGATTGCCTTTTCTACAGTAAATTATTCAAAAAATAATTTTCTACTGTCGCAAATTTTAAATATCACAGGGATTGCCTTTTCTATAGTAAATTATTCAAAAAATAATTTTCAACTGTCGCAAATTTTAATTACGCCAGGGATTGCCTTTTCTATAGTAAATTATTCAAAAAATAATTTTCTACTGTCGCAAATTTTAAATATCCCAGGGATTGCCTTTTCTATAGTAAATTATTCAAAAAATAATTTTTTACTGTCCCAAATTTTAAGTGCGCCAGGGATTGCCTTTTCTATAGTAAATTATTCAAAAAATAATTTTCTACTGTCGCAAATTTTAAATATCCCACGGATTGCCTTTTCTATAGTAAATTATTCAAAAAATAATTTTTTACTGTCGCAAATTTTAAGTGCGCCAGGGATTGCCTTTTCTATAGTAAATTATTCAAAAAATAATTTTCTACTGTCGCAAATTTTAATTACGCCAGGGATTGCCTTTTCTATAGTAAATTATTCAAAAAATAATTTTATACTGTCGCAAATTTTAATTGCGCCAGGGATTGCCTTTTCTATAGTAAATTATTCAAAAAATAATTTTCTACTGTCGCAAATTTTAATTACGCCAGGGATTGCCTTTTCTATAGTAAACTTTTCAAAAAATAATTTTCTACTGTCGCAAATTTTAATTGCGCCAGGGATTGCCTTTCTACAGTAAATTATTCAAAAAATAATTTTTTACTGTCGCAAATTTTAATTACGCCAGGGATTGCCTTTTCTATAGTAAATTATTCAAAAAATAATTTTTTGCTGTCGCAAATTTCAAATCCGCCAGGGATTGCCTTTTCTACAGTAAATTTTGCAAAAAATAATTTTTTACTGTTGCAAATTTTAATTGCGCCAGGGTTGCCTTTTCTATAGTAAATTTTTCACAAATTAATTTTTTACTGTCGCAAATTTTAATTACGCCAGGGATTGCCTTTTCTATAGTAAATTATTCAAAAAATAATTTTCTACTGTCGCAAATTTTAAGTGCTCCAGGGATTGCATTTTCTATAGTAAATTATTCAAAAAATAATTTTATACTGTCGCAAATTTTAATTACGCCAGGGATTGCCTTTTCTATAGTAAATTATTCAAAAGTAATTTTATACTGTCGCAAATTTTAAGTGCGCCAGGGATTGCCTTCTCTATAGTAAATTATTCAAAAAATAATTTTTTACTGTCGCAAATTTTAATTGCGCCAGAGATTGCCTTTTCTTCAGTAAATTATTCAAAAATTAATTTTTTCACTGTCGCAAATTTCAAATCCGCCAGGGATTGCCTTTTCTATAGTAAATTATTCAAAAAATAATTTTTTACTATCGCAAGTTTTAATTGCGCCAGGGATTGCCTTTTCTACAGTAAATTTTGCAAAAAATAATTTTTTACTGTCGCAAATTTTAATTGCGCCAGGGATTGCCTTTTCTACAGTAAATTATTCAAAAAATAATTTTCTACTGTCGCAAATTTTAAATATCACAGGGATTGCCTTTTCTATAGTAAATTATTCAAAAAATAATTTTCAACTGTCGCAAATTTTAATTACGCCAGGGATTGCCTTTTCTATAGTAAATTATTCAAAAAATAATTTTCTACTGTCGCAAATTTTAAATATCCCAGGGATTGCCTTTTCTATAGTAAATTATTCAAAAAATAATTTTTTACTGTCCCAAATTTTAAGTGCGCCAGGGATTGCCTTTTCTATAGTAAATTATTCAAAAAATAATTTTCTACTGTCGCAAATTTTAAATATCCCAGGGATTGCATTTTCTATAGTAAATTATTCAAAAAATAATTTTATACTGTCGCAAATTTTAATTACGCCAGGGATTGCCTTTTCTATAGTAAATTATTCGAAAGTAATTTTTATACTGTCGCAAATTTTAAGTGCGCCAGGGATTGCCTTT
>CAWVNZ010002745.1:0-34814 GCA_963930735.1 Dioctria linearis | reverse complement strand
AAAGGCAATCCCTGGCGTAATTAAAATTTGCGACAGTAGAAAATTATTTTTTGAATAATTTACTATAGAAAAGGCAATCCCTGGCGTAATTAAAATTTCCGACAGTAAAAAATTATTTTTTGAATAATTTACTATAGAAAAGGCAATCCCTGGCGTATTTAAAATTTGCGACAGTAAAAAATTATTTTTTGAATAATTTACTATAGAAAAGGCAATCCCTGGCGGATTTGAAATTTGCGACAGTAAAAAATTATTTTTTGAATAATTTACTATAGAAAAGGCAATCCCTGGCGTATTTAAAATTTGCGACAGTAAGAAATTATTTTTTGAATAATTTACTAGAGAAAAGGAAATCCCTGGCGTAATTAAAATTTGCGACAGTATAAAATTATTTTTTGAATAATTTACTATAGAAAAGGCAATCCCTGGCGTAATTAAAATTTGCGACAGTTGAAAATTATTTTTTGAATAATTTACTATAGAAAAGGCAATAACTGGCGCACTTAAAATTTGCGACAGTAGAAAATTATTTTTTGAATAATTTACTATAGAAAAGGCAATCCCTGGCGTAATTAAAATTTGCGACAGTAGAAAATTATTTTTTGAATAATTTACTATAGAAAAGGCAATCACTGGCGTAATTAAAATTTGCGACAATAGAAAATTATTTTTTGAATAATTTACTATAGAAAAGGCAATCCCTGGCGTAATTAAAATTTGCGACAGTATAAAATTATTTTTTGAATAATTTACTATAGAAAAGGCAATCCCTGGCGTAATTAAAATTTGCGACAGTATAAAATTATTTTTTGAATAATTTACTATAGAAAAGGCAATCACTGGCGCAATTACAATTTGCGATAGTAAAAAATTATTTTTTGAATAATTTACTATAGAAAAGGCAATCCCTGGCGTAATTAAAATTTGCGACAGTAAAAAATTATTTTTTGAATAATTTACTATAGAAAAGGCAATCCCTGGCGTAATTAAAATTTGCGACAGTATAAAATTATTTTTTGAATAATTTACTACAGAAAAGGCAATCCCTGGCCTAATTAAAATTTACGAAAGTTGAAAATTATTTTTTGAATAATTTACTATAGAAAAGGCAATCCCTGGCGCACTTAAAATTTGCGACAGTAAGAAATTATTTTCTGAATAATTTACTATAGAAAAGGCAATCCCTGGCGTAATTAAAATTTGCGACAGTAGAAAATTATTTTTTGAATAATTTACTATAGAAAAGGCAATCACTGGCGTAATTAAAATTTGCGACAGTAAAAAATTATTTTTTGAATAATTTACTATAGAAAAGGCAATCCCTGGCGTAATTAAAATTTGCGACAGTATAAAATTATTTTTTGAATAATTTACTATAGAAAAGGTAATCCCTGGCGCAATTACAATTTGCGATAGTAAAAAATTATTTTTTGCAAAATTTACTGTAGAAAAGGCAATCCCTGGCGTAATTAAAATTTGCGACAGTAAAAAATTATTTTTTGAATAATTTACTATAGAAAAGGCAATCCCTGGCGTAATTAAAATTTGCGCCAGTAAAAAATTATTTTTTGAATAATTTACTATAGAAAAGGCAATCCCTGGCGTAATTAAAATTTGCGACAGAAGAAAATTATTTTTTGAATAATTTACTATAGAAAAGGCAATCCCTGGCGTAATTAAAATTTGCGACTGTATAAAATTATTTTTTGAATAATTTACTATAGAAAAGGCAATCCCTGGCGCATTTACAATTTGCGATAGTAAAAAATTATTTTTTGAATAATTTACTATAGAAAAGGCAATACCTGGCGTAATTAAAATTTGCGACAGTAAATAATTATTTTTTGAATAATTTACTATAGAAAAGGCAATCCCTGGCGTAATTAAAATTTGCGACAGTATAAAATTATTTTTTGAATAATTTACTATAGAAAAGGCAATCCCTGGCGTAATTTAAATTTACGACAGTTGAAAATTATTTTTTGAATAATTTACTATAGAAAAGGCAATCCCTGGCGCACTTAAAATTTGCGACAGTAAGAAATTATTTTCTGAATAATTTACTATAGAAAAGGCAATCCCTGGCGTAATTAAAATTTGCGACAGTAGAAAATTATTTTTTGAATAATTTACTATAGAAAAGGCAATCCCTGGCGTAATTAAAATTTGCGACAGTAAAAAATTATTTTTTGAATAATTTACTATAGAAAAGGCAATCCCTGGCGTAATTAAAATTTGCGACAGTATAAAATTATTTTTTGAATAATTTACTATAGAAAAGGCAATCCCTGGTGCAATTACAATTTGCGATAGTAAAAAATTATTTTTTGCAAAATTTACTGTAGAAAAGGCAATCCCTGGCGTATTTAAAATTTGCGACAGTAAAAAATTATTTTTTGAATAATTTACTATAGAAAAGGCAATCCCTGGCGTAATTAAAATTTGCGACAGTAAAAAATTATTTTTTGAATAATTTACTATAGAAAAGGCAATCCCTGGCGTAATTAAAACTTGCGACAGTAGAAAATTATTTTTTGAATAATTTACTATAGAAAAGGCAATCCCTGGCGGATTTGAAATTTGCGACAGTAAAAAATTATTTTTTGAATAATTTACTATAGAAAAGGCAATCCCTGGCGCAATTAAAATTTGCGACAGTATAAAATTATTTTTTGAATAATTTACTATAGAAAAGGTAATCCCTGGCTTATTTAAAATTTGCGACAGTAAAAAATTATTTTTTCAATAATTTACTATAGAAAAGGCAATCCCTGGCGTAATTAAAATTTACGACAGTTGAAAATTATTTTTTGAATAATTTACTATAGAAAAGGCAATCCCTGGCGCACTTAAAATTTGCGACAGTAAGAAATTATTTGTTGAATAATTTACTATAGAAAAGGCAATCCCTGGCGTAATTAAAATTTGCGACAGTAGAAAATTATTTTTTGAATAATTTACTATAGAAAAGGCAATCCCTGGCGTAATTAAAATTTGCGACAGTAAAAAATTATTTTTTGAATAATTTACTATAGATAAGGCAATCCCTGGCGTAATTAAAATTTGCGACAGTATAAAATTATTTTTTGAATAATTTACTATAGAAAAGGCAATCCCTGGCGTAATTAAAATTTGCGACAGTAGAAAATTATTTTTTGAATAATTTACTATAGAAAAGTCAATCCCTGGCGGATTTGAAATTTGCGACAGTAAAAAATTATTTTTTGAATAATTTACTATAGAAAAGGCAATCCCTGGCGTAATTAAAATTTGCGACAGTAGAAAATTATTTTTTGAATAATTGACTATAGAAAAGGCAATCCCTGGCGTAATTAAAATTTGCGACAGTATAAAATTATTTTTTGAATAATTTACTATAGAAAAGGCAATCACTGGCGCAATTACAATTTGCGATAGTAAAAAATTATTTTTTGAATAATTTACTATAGAAAAGGCAATCCCTGGCGTAATTAAAATTTGCGACAGTAAAAAATTATTTTTTGAATAATTTACTATAGAAAAGGCAATCCCTGGCGTAATTAAAATTTGCGACAGTATAAAATTATTTTTTGAATAATTTACTATAGAAAAGGCAATCCCTGGCCTAATTAAAATTTACGAAAGTTGAAAATTATTTTTTGAATAATTTACTATAGAAAAGGCAATCCCTGGCGCACTTAAAATTTGCGACAGTAAGAAATTATTTTTTGTATAATTTACTATATAAAAGGCAATCCCTGGCGTAATTAAAATTTGCGACAGTAGAAAATTATTTTTTGAATAATTTACTATAGAAAAGGCAATCACTGGCGTAATTAAAATTTGCGACAGTAAAAAATTATTTTTTGAATAATTTACTACAGAAAAGGCAATCCCTGGCGTAATTAAAATTTGCGACAGTATAAAATTATTTTTTGAATAATTTACTATAGAAAAGGTAATCCCTGGCGCAATTACAATTTGCGATAGTAAAAAATTATTTTTTGCAAAATTTACTGTAGAAAAGGCAATCCCTGGCGTAATTAAAATTTGCGACAGTAAAAAATTATTTTTTGAATAATTTACTATAGAAAAGGCAATCCCTGGCGTAATTAAAATTTGCGCCAGTAAAAAATTATTTTTTGAATAATTTACTATAGAAAAGGCAATCCCTGGCGTAATTAAAATTTGCGACAGAAGAAAATTATTTTTTGAATAATTTACTATAGAAAAGGCAATCCCTGGCGTAATTAAAATTTGCGACTGTATAAAATTATTTTTTGAATAATTTACTATAGAAAAGGCAATCCCTGGCGCAATTACAATTTGCGATAGTAAAAAATTATTTTTTGAATAATTTACTATAGAAAAGGCAATACCTGGCGTAATTAAAATTTGCGACAGTAAATAATTATTTTTTGAATAATTTACTATAGAAAAGGCAATCCCTGGCGTAATTAAAATTTGCGACAGTATAAAATTATTTTTTGAATAATTTACTATAGAAAAGGCAATCCCTGGCGTAATTAAAATTTACGACAGTTGAAAATTATTTTTTGAATAATTTACTATAGAAAAGGCAATCCCTGGCGCACTTAAAATTTGCGACAGTAAGAAATTATTTTCTGAATAATTTACTATAGAAAAGGCAATCCCTGGCGTAATTAAAATTTGCGACAGTAGAAAATTATTTTTTGAATAATTTACTATAGAAAAGGCAATCCCTGGCGTAATTAAAATTTGCGACAGTAAAAAATTATTTTTTGAATAATTTACTATAGAAAAGGCAATCCCTGGCGTAATTAAAATTTGCGACAGTATAAAATTATTTTTTGAATAATTTACTATAGAAAAGGCAATCCCTGGTGCAATTACAATTTGCGATAGTAAAAAATTATTTTTTGCAAAATTTACTGTAGAAAAGGCAATCCCTGGCGTATTTAAAATTTGCGACAGTAAAAAATTATTTTTTGAATAATTTACTATAGAAAAGGCAATCCCTGGCGTAATTAAAATTTGCGACAGTAAAAAATTATTTTTTGAATAATTTACTATAGAAAAGGCAATCCCTGGCGTAATTAAAACTTGCGACAGTAGAAAATTATTTTTTGAATAATTTACTATAGAAAAGGCAATCCCTGGCGGATTTGAAATTTGCGACAGTAAAAAATTATTTTTTGAATAATTTACTATAGAAAAGGCAATCCCTGGCGCAATTAAAATTTGCGACAGTATAAAATTATTTTTTGAATAATTTACTATAGAAAAGGTAATCCCTGGCTTATTTAAAATTTGCGACAGTAAAAAATTATTTTTTCAATAATTTACTATAGAAAAGGCAATCCCTGGCGTAATTAAAATTTACGACAGTTGAAAATTATTTTTTGAATAATTTACTATAGAAAAGGCAATCCCTGGCGTAATTAAAATTTGCGACAGTAAAAAATTATTTTTTGAATAATTTACTATAGATAAGGCAATCCCTGGCGTAATTAAAATTTGCGACAGTATAAAATTATTTTTTGAATAATTTACTATAGAAAAGGCAATCCCTGGCGTAATTAAAATTTGCGACAGTAGAAAATTATTTTTTGAATAATTTACTATAGAAAAGGCAATCCCTGGCGTAATTAAAATTTGCGAGAGTAGAAAATTATTTTTTGAATAATTTACTATAGAAAAGGCAATTCCTGGCGTAATTAAAATTTGCGACAGTAGAAAATTATTTTTTGAATAATTGACTATAGAAAAGGCAATCCCTGGCGTAATTAAAATTTGCGACAGTATAAAATTATTTTTTGAATAATTTACTATAGAAAAGGCAATCCCTGGCGCAATTACAATTTGCGATAGTAAACAATTATTTTTTGCAAAAATTACTGTAGAAAAGGCAATCCCTGGCGTATTTAAAATTTGCGACAGTAAAAAATTATTTTTTGAAGAATTTACTATAGAAAAGGCAATCCCTGGCGTAATTAAAATTTGCGACAGTAAAAAATTATTTTTTGAATAATTTACTATAGAAAAGGCAATCCCTGGCGTAATTAAAATTTGCGACAGTAGAAAATTATTTTTTGAATAATTTACTATAGAAAAGGCAATCCCTGGCGTAATTAAAATTTGCGACAGTATAAAATTATTTTTTGAATAATTTACTATAGAAAAGGCAATCCCTGGCGCAATTACAATTTGCGATAGTAAAAAATTATTTTTTGAATAATTTACTATAGAAAAGGCAATCCCTGGCGTAATTAAAATTTGCGACAGTAAAAAATTATTTTTTGAATAATTTACTATATAAAAGGCAATCCCTGGCGTAATTAAAATTTGCGACAGTATAAAATTATTTTTTGAATAATTTACTATAGAAAAGGCAATCCCTGGCGTAATTAAAATTTACGACAGTTGAAAATTATTTTTTGAATAATTTACTATAGAAAAGGCAATCCCTGGCGCACTTAAAATTTGCGACAGTAAGAAATTATTTTTTGAATAATTTACTATAGAAAAGGCAATCCCTGGCGTAATTAAAATTTGCGACAGTAGAAAATTATTTTTTGAATAATATACTATAGAAAAGGCAATCCCTGGCGTAATTAAAATTTGCGACAGTATAAAATTATTTTTTGAATAATTTACTATAGAAAAGGCAATCCCTGGCGTAATTAAAATTTGCGAGAGTAAAAAATTATTTTTTGAATAATTTACTATAGAAAAGGCAATCCCTGGCGTAATTAAAATTTGCGACAGTAGAAAATAATTTTTTGAATAATTTACTATAGAAAAGGCAATCCCTGGCGGATTTGAAATTTGCGACAGTAAAAAATTATTTTTTGAATAATTTACTATAGAAAAGGCAATCCCTGGCGCAATTAAAATTTGCGACAGTATAAAATTATTTTTTGAATAATTTACTATAGAAAAGGTAATCCCTGGCGTATTTAAAATTTGCGACAGTAAAAAATTATTTTTTGAATAATTTACTATAGAAAAGGCAATCCCTGGCGCAATTAAAATTTGCGATAGTAAAAAATTATTTTTTGCAAAATTTACTGTAGAAAAGGCAATCCCTGGCGGATTTGAAATTTGCGACAGTAAAAAATTATTTTTTGAATAATTTACTATAGAAAAGGCAATCCCTGGCGTAATTAAAATTTGCGACAGTAGAAAATTATTTTTTGAATAATTTACTATAGAAAAGTCAATCCCTGGCGGATTTGAAATTTGCGACAGTAAAAAATTATTTTTTGAATAATTTACTATAGAAAAGGCAATCCCTGGCGTAATTAAAATTTGCGACAGTATAAAATTATTTTTTGAATAATTTACTATAGAAAAGGCAATCCCTGGCGCAATTACAATTTGCGATAGTAAAAAATTATTTTTTGAAAATTTACTGTAGAAAAGGCAATCCCTGTCGTATTTGAAATTTGCGACAGTAAAAAATTATTTTTTGAATAATTTACTATAGAAAAGGCAATCCCTGGCGTAATTAAAATTTGCGACAGTATAAAATTATTTTTTGAATAATTTACTATAGAAAAGGCAATCCCTGGCGTAATTAAAATTTGCGACAGTAAAAAATTATTTTTTGAATAATTTACTATAGAAAAGGCAATCCCTGGCGGATTTGAAATTTGCGACAGTAAAAAATTATTTTTTGAATAATTTACTATAGAAAAGGCAATCCCTGGCGTAATTAAAATTTGCGACAGTAGAAAACTATTTTTTGAATAATTTACTATAGAAAAGGCAATCCCTGGCGTAATTAAAATTTGCGACAGTAAGAAATTAATTTTTGAATAATTTACTATAGAAAAGGCAATCCCTGGCGTAATTAAAATTTGCGACAGTATAAAATTATTTTTTGCAAAATTTACTGTAGAAAAGGCAATCCCTGGCGTATTTAAAATTTGCGACAGTAAAAAATTATTTTTTGAATAATTTACTATAGAAAAGGCAATCCCTGGCGTAATTAAAATTTGCGATAGTAAAAAATTATTTTTTGCAAAATTTACTGTAGAAAAGGCAATCCCTGTCGTATTTGAAATTTGTGACAGTAAAAAATTATTTTTTGAATAATTTACTATAGAAAAGGCAATCCCTGGCGTAATTAAAATTTGCGACAGTATAAAATTATTTTTTGAATAATTTACTATAGAAAAGGCTATCCCTGGCGCAATTACAATTTGCGATAGTAAAAAATTATTTTTTGCAAAATTTACTGTAGAAAAGGCAATCCCTGGCGTATTTAAAATTTGCGACAGTAAAAAATTATTTTTTGAATAATTTACTATAGAAAAGGCAATCCCTGTCGTACTTAAAATTTGCGACAGTAAAAAATTATTTTTTGAATAATTTACTATAGAAAAGGCAATCCCTGGCGTAATTAAAATTTGCGACAGTAGAAAATTATTTTTTGAATAATTTACTATAGAAAAGGCAATCCCTGGCGTAATTAAAATTTGCGACAGTATAAAATTATTTTTTGAATAATTTACTATAGAAAAGGCAATCCCTGGCGCAATTACAATTTGCGATAGTAAAAAATTATTTTTTGAATAATTTACTATAGAAAAGGCAATCCCTGGCGTAATTAAAATTTGCGACAGTAAAAAATTATTTTTTGAATAATTTACTATAGAAAAGGCAATCCCTGGCGTAATTAAAGTTTGCGGCAGTATAAAATTATTTTTTGAATAATTTACTATAGAAAATGCAATCCCTGGCGTAATTAAAATTTACGACAGTTGAAAATTATTTTTTGAATAATTTACTATAGAAAAGGCAATCCCTGGCGCACTTAAAATTTGCGACAGTAAGAAATTATTTTTTGAATAATTTACTATAGAAAAGGCAATCCCTGGCGTAATTAAAATTTGCAACAGTAAAAAATTATTTTTTGCAAAATTTACTGTAGAAAAGGCAATCCCTGGCGGATTTGAAATTTGCGACAGTAAAAAATTATTTTTTGAATAATTTACTATAGAAAAGGCAATCCCTGGCGTATTTAAAATTTGCGACAGTAAGAAATTATTTGTTGAATAATTTACTAGAGAAAAGGAAATCCCTGGCGTAATTAAAATTTGCGACAGTATAAAATTATTTTTTGAATAATTTACTATAGAAAAGGCAATCCCTGGCGTAATTAAAATTTGCGACAGTTGAAAATTATTTTTTGAATAATTTACTATAGAAAAGGCAATCCCTGGCGCACTTAAAATTTGCGACAGTAGAAAGTTATTTTTTGAATAATTTACTATAGAAAAGGCAATCCCTGGCGTAATTAAAATTTGCGACAGTAGAAAATTATTTTTTGAATAATTTACTATAGAAAAGGCAATCCCTGGCGTAATTAAAATTTGCGACAATAGAAAGTTATTTTTTGAATAATTTACTATAGAAAAGGCAATCCCTGGCGTAATTAAAATTTGCGACAGTATAAAATTATTTTTTGAATAATTTACTATAGAAAAGGCAATCCCTGGCGTAATTAAAATTTGCGACAGTATAAAATTATTTTTTGAATAATTTACTATAGAAAAGGCAATCACTGGCGCAATTACAATTTGCGATAGTAAAAAATTATTTTTTGAATTATTTACTATAGAAAAGGCAATCCCTGGCGTAATTAAAATTTGCGACAGTAAAAAATTATTTTTTGAATAATTTACTATAGAAAAGGCAATCCCTGGCGTAATTAAAATTTGCGACAGTATAAAATTATTTTTGAATAATTTACTATAGAAAAGGCAATCCCTGGCGTAATTAAAATTTACGAAAGTTGAAAATTATTTTTTGAATAATTTACTATAGAAAAGGCAATCCCTGGCGCACTTAAAATTTGCGACAGTAAGAAATTATTTTTTGAATAATTTACTATAGAAAAGGCAATCCCTGGCGTAATTAAAATTTGCGACAGTAGAAAATTATTTTTTGAATAATTTACTATAGAAAAGGCAATCACTGGCGTAATTAAAATTTGCGACAGTAAAAAATTATTTTTTGAATAATTTACTATAGAAAAGGCAATCCCTGGCGTAATTAAAATTTGCGACAGTATAAAATTATTTTTTGAATAATTTACTATAGAAAAGGCAATCCCTGCGCAATTACAATTTGCGATAGTAAAAAATTATTTTTTGCAAAATTTACTGTAGAAAAGGCAATCCCTGGCGTAATTAAAATTTGCGACAGTAAAAAATTATTTTTTGAATAATTTACTATAGAAAAGGCAATCCCTGGCGTAATTAAAATTTGCGACAGTAAAAAATTATTTTTTGAATAATTTACTATAGAAAAGGCAATCCCTGGCGTAATTAAAATTTGCGACAGTAGAAAATTATTTTTTGAATAATTTACTATAGAAAAGGCAATCCCTGGCGTAATTAAAATTTGCGACAGTATAAAATTTTTTTTTGAATAATTTACTATAGAAAAGGCAATCCCTGGCGCAATTACAATTTGCGATAGTAAAAAATTATTTTTGAATAATTTACTATAGAAAAGGCAATCCCTGGCGTAATTAAAATTTGCGACAGTAAATAATTATTTTTTGAATAATTTACTATAGAAAAGGCAATCCCTGGCGTACTTAAAATTTGCGACAGTATAAAATTATTTTTTGAATAATTTACTATAGAAAAGGCAATCCCTGGCGTAATTAAAATTTACGACAGTTGAAAATTATTTTTTGAATAATTTACTATAGAAAAGGCAATCCCTGGCGCACTTAAAATTTGCGACAGTAAGAAATTATTTTCTGAATAATTTACTATAGAAAAGGCAATCCCTGGCGTAATTAAAATTTGCGACAGTAGAAAATTATTTTTTGAATAATTTACTATAGAAAAGGCAATCCCTGGCGTAATTAAAATTTGCGACAGTAGAAAATTATTTTTTGAATAATTTACTATAGAAAAGGCAATCACTGGCGTAATTAAAATTTGCGACAGTAAAAAATTATTTTTTGAATAATTTACTATAGAAAAGGCAATCCCTGGCGTAATTAAAATTTGCGACAGTATAAAATTATTTTTTGAATAATTTACTATAGAAAAGGCAATCCCTGGCGCAATTACAATTTGCGATAGTAAAAAATTATTTTTTGCAAAATTTACTGTAGAAAAGGCAATCCCTGGCGTAATTAAAATTTGCGACAGTAAAAAATTATTTTTTGAATAATTTACTATAGAAAAGGCAATCCCTGGCGTAATTAAAATTTGCGACAGTAAAAAATTATTTTTTGAATAATTTACTATAGAAAAGGCAATCCCTGGCGTAATTAAAATTTGCGACAGTAGAAAATTATTTTTTGAATAATTTACTATAGAAAAGGCAATCCCTGGCGTAATTAAAATTTGCGACAGTATAAAATTTTTTTTTGAATAATTTACTATAGAAAAGGCAATCCCTGGCGCAATTACAATTTGCGATAGTAAAAAATTATTTTTTGAATAATTTACTATAGAAAAGGCAATCCCTGGCGTAATTAAAATTTGCGACAGTAAATAATTATTTTTTGAATAATTTACTATAGAAAAGGCAATCCCTGGCGTACTTAAAATTTGCGACAGTATAAAATTATTTTTTGAATAATTTACTATAGAAAAGGCAATCCCTGGCGTAATTAAAATTTACGACAGTTGAAAATTATTTTTTGAATAATTTACTATAGAAAAGGCAATCCCTGGCGCACTTAAAATTTGCGACAGTAAGAAATTATTTTCTGAATAATTTACTATAGAAAAGGCAATCCCTGGCGTAATTAAAATTTGCGACAGTAGAAAATTATTTTTTGAATAATTTACTATAGAAAAGGCAATCCCTGGCGTAATTAAAATTTGCGACAGTAAAAAATTATTTTTTGAATAATTTACTATAGAAAAGGCAATCCCTGGCGTAATTAAAATTTGCGACAGTATAAAATTATTTTTTGAATAATTTACTATAGAAAAGGCAATCCCTGGTGCAATTACAATTTGCGATAGTAAAAAATTATTTTTTGCAAAATTTACTGTAGAAAAGGCAATCCCTGGCGTAATTAAAATTTGCGAGAGTATAAAATTATTTTTTGAATAATTTACTATAGAAAAGGCAATCCCTGGCGTATTTAAAATTTGCGACAGTATAAAATTATTTTTTGAATAATTTACTATAGAAAAGGCAATCCCTGGCGCAATTACAATTTGCGATAGTAAAAAATTATTTTTTGAATAATTTACTATAGAAAAGGCAATCCCTGGCGTAATTAAAATTTGCGACAGTAAAAAATTATTTTTTGAATAATTTACTATAGAAAAGGCAATCCCTGGCGTAATTAAAATTTGCGACAGTATAAAATTATTTTTTGAATAATTTACTATAGAAAAGGCAATCCCTGGCGTACTTAAAATTTGCGACAGTATAAAATTATTTTTTGAATAATTTACTATAGAAAAGGCAATCCCTGGCGTAATTAAAATTTACGACAGTTGAAAATTATTTTTTGAATAATTTACTATAGAAAAGGCAATCCCTGGCGCACTTAAAATTTGCGACAGTAAGAAATTATTTTCTGAATAATTTACTATAGAAAAGGCAATCCCTGGCGTAATTAAAATTTGCGACAGTAGAAAATTATTTTTTGAATAATTTACTATAGAAAAGGCAATCCCTGGCGTAATTAAAATTTGCGACAGTAAAAAATTATTTTTTGAATAATTTACTATAGAAAAGGCAATCCCTGGCGTAATTAAAATTTGCGACAGTATAAAATTATTTTTTGAATAATTTACTATAGAAAAGGCAATCCCTGGTGCAATTACAATTTGCGATAGTAAAAAATTATTTTTTGCAAAATTTACTGTAGAAAAGGCAATCCCTGGCGTAATTAAAATTTGCGAGAGTATAAAATTATTTTTTGAATAATTTACTATAGAAAAGGCAATCCCTGGCGTAATTAAAATTTGCGACAGTATAAAATTATTTTTTGAATAATTTACTATAGAAAAGGCAATCCCTGGCGCAATTACAATTTGCGATAGTAAAAAATTATTTTTTGAATAATTTACTATAGAAAAGGCAATCCCTAGCGTAATTAAAATTTGCGACAGTAAAAAATTATTTTTTGAATAATTTACTATAGAAAAGGCAATCCCTGGCGTAATTAAAATTTGCGACAGTATAAAATTATTTTTTGAATAATTTACTATAGAAAAGGCAATCCCTGGCGTAATTAAAATTTACGACAATTGAAAATTATTTTTTGAATAATTTACTATAGAAAAGGCAATCCCTGGCGTAATTAAAATTTGCGACAGTATAAAATTATTTTTTGAATAATTTACTATAGAAAAGGCAATCCCTGGCGTATTTAAAATTTGCGACAGTAAAAAATTATTTTTTGAATAATTTACTATAGAAAAGGCAATCCCTGGCGTAATTAAAATTTGCGACAGTAAAAAATTATTTTTTGAATAATTTACTATAGAAAAGGCAATCCCTGGCGTAATTAAACTTTGCGACAGTAGAAAATTATTTTTTGAATAATTTACTATAGAAAAGGCAATCCCTGGCGTAATTAAAATTTGCGAGAGTAGAAAATTATTTTTTGAATAATTTACTATAGAAAAGGCAATTCCTGGCGTAATTAAAATTTGCGACAGTAGAAAATTATTTTTTGAATAATTTACTATAGAAAAGGCAATCCCTGGCTTAATTAAAATTTGCGACAGTAGAAAATTATTTTTTGAATAATTTACTATATAAAAGGCAATCCCTGGCGTAATTAAAATTTGCGAGAGTATAAAATTATTTTTTGAATAATTTACTATAGAAAAGGCAATCCCTGGCGTAATTAAAATTTGCGACAGTATAAAATTATTTTTTGAATAATTTACTATAGAAAAGGCAATCCCTGGCGCAATTACAATTTGCGATAGTAAAAAATTATTTTTTGAATAATTTACTATAGAAAAGGCAATCCCTGGCGTAATTAAAATTTGCGACAGTAAAAAATTATTTTTTGAATAATTTACTATAGAAAAGGCAATCCCTGGC
The DNA here is from genome assembly GCA_963930735.1 of Dioctria linearis. Taxonomy (NCBI): domain Eukaryota; kingdom Metazoa; phylum Arthropoda; class Insecta; order Diptera; family Asilidae; genus Dioctria; species Dioctria linearis. The sequence continues at coordinate 20,795 of CAWVNZ010002745.1, read as the reverse complement.
GTAATTAAAATTTGCGACAGTATAAAATTATTTTTTGAATAATTTACTATAGAAAAGGCAATCCCTGGCGTAATTAAAATTTACGACAATTGAAAATTATTTTTTGAATAATTTACTATAGAAAAGGCAATCCCTGGCGCACTTAAAATTTGCGACAGTAAGAAATTATTTTTTGAATAATTTACTATAGAAAAGGCAATCCCTGGGTAATTAAAATTTGCGACAGTAGAAAATTATTTTTTGAATAATTTACTATAGAAAAGGCAATCCCTGGCGTAATTAAAATTTGCGACAGTAAAAAATTATTTTTTGAATAATTTACTATAGAAAAGGCAATCCCTGGCGTAATTAAAATTTGCGACAGTATAAAATTATTTTTTGAATAATTTACTATAGAAAAGGCAATCCCTGGCGCAATTACAATTTGCGATAGTAAAAAATTATTTTTTGCAAAAATTACTGTAGAAAAGGCAATCCCTGGCGTAATTAAAATTTGCGACAGTAAAAAATTATTTTTTGAATAATTTACTATGGAAAAGGCAATCCCTGGCGTAATTAAAATTTGCGACAGTATAAAATTATTTTTTGAATAATTTACTATAGAAAAGGCAATCCCTGGTGCAATTACAATTTGCGATAGTAAAAAATTATTTTTTGCAAAATTTACTGCAGAAAAGGCAATCCCTGGCGTAATTAAAATTTGCGAGAGTATAAAATTATTTTTTGAATAATTTACTATAGAAAAGGCAATCCCTGGCGTAATTAAAATTTGCGACAGTATAAAATTATTTTTTGAATAATTTACTATAGAAAAGGCAATCCCTGGCGCAATTACAATTTGCGATAGTAAAAAATTATTTTTTGAATAATTTACTATAGAAAAGGCAATCCCTAGCGTAATTAAAATTTGCGACAGTAAAAAATTATTTTTTGAATAATTTACTATAGAAAAGGCAATCCCTGGCGTAGTTAAAATTTGCGACAGTATAAAATTATTTTTTGAATAATTTACTATAGAAAAGGCAATCCCTGGCGTAATTAAAATTTACGACAATTGAAAATTATTTTTTGAATAATTTACTATAGAAAAGGCAATCCCTGGCGTAATTAAAATTTGCGACAGTATAAAATTATTTTTTGAATAATTTACTATAGAAAAGGCAATCCCTGGCGTATTTAAAATTTGCGACAGTAAAAAATTATTTTTTGAATAATTTACTATAGAAAAGGCAATCCCTGGCGTAATTAAAATTTGCGACAGTAAAAAATTATTTTTTGAATAATTTACTATAGAAAAGGCAATCCCTGGCGTAATTAAACTTTGCGACAGTAGAAAATTATTTTTTGAATAATTTACTATAGAAAAGGCAATCCCTGGCGTAATTAAAATTTGCGAGAGTAGAAAATTATTTTTTGAATAATTTACTATAGAAAAGGCAATTCCTGGCGTAATTAAAATTTGCGACAGTAGAAAATTATTTTTTGAATAATTTACTATAGAAAAGGCAATCCCTGGCTTAATTAAAATTTGCGACAGTAGAAAATTATTTTTTGAATAATTTACTATAGAAAAGGCAATCCCTGGCGTAATTAAAATTTGCGAGAGTATAAAATTATTTTTTGAATAATTTACTATAGAAAAGGCAATCCCTGGCGTAATTAAAATTTGCGACAGTATAAAATTATTTTTTGAATAATTTACTATAGAAAAGGCAATCCCTGGCGCAATTACAATTTGCGATAGTAAAAAATTATTTTTTGAATAATTTACTATAGAAAAGGCAATCCCTGGCGTAATTAAAATTTGCGACAGTAAAAAATTATTTTTTGAATAATTTACTATAGAAAAGGCAATCCCTGGCGTAATTAAAATTTGCGACAGTATAAAATTATTTTTTGAATAATTTACTATAGAAAAGGCAATCCCTGGCGCAATTACAATTTGCGATAGTAAAAAATTATTTTTTGCAAAAATTACTGTAGAAAAGGCAATCCCTGGCGTATTTAAAATTTGCGACAGTAAAAAATTATTTTTTGAAGAATTTACTATAGAAAAGGCAATCCCTGGCGTAATTAAAATTTGCGACAGTAAAAAATTATTTTTTGAATAATTTACTATAGAAAAGGCAATCCCTGGCGTAATTAAAATTTGCGACAGTAGAAAATTATTTTTTGAATAATTTACTATAGAAAAGGCAATCCCTGGCGTAATTAAAATTTGCGACAGTATAAAATTATTTTTTGAATAATTTACTATAGAAAAGGCAATCCCTGGCGCAATTACAATTTGCGATAGTAAAAAATTATTTTTTGAATAATTTACTATAGAAAAGGCAATCCCTGGCGTAATTAAAATTTGCGACAGTAAAAAATTATTTTTTGAATAATTTACTATAGAAAAGGCAATCCTTGGCGTAATTAAAATTTGCGACAGTATAAAATTATTTTTTGAATAATTTACTATAGAAAAGGCAATCCCTGGCGCAATTACAATTTGCGATAGTAAAAAATTATTTTTTGCAAAAATTACTGTAGAAAAGGCAATCCCTGGCGTATTTAAAATTTGCGACAGTAAAAAATTATTTTTTGAAGAATTTACTATAGAAAAGGCAATCCCTGGCGTAATTAAAATTTGCGACAGTAAAAAATTATTTTTTGAATAATTTACTATAGAAAAGGCAATCCCTGGCGTAATTAAAATTTGCGACAGTAGAAAATTATTTTTTGAATAATTTACTATAGAAAAGGCAATCCCTGGCGTAATTAAAATTTGCGACAGTATAAAATTATTTTTTGAATAATTTACTATAGAAAAGGCAATCCCTGGCGCAATTACAATTTGCGATAGTAAAAAATTATTTTTTGAATAATTTACTATAGAAAAGGCAATCCCTGGCGTATTTAAAATTTGCGACAGTAAAAAATTATTTTTTGAAGAATTTACTATAGAAAAGGCAATCCCTGGCGTAATTAAAATTTGCGACAGTAAAAAATTATTTTTTGAATAATTTACTATAGAAAAGGCAATCCCTGGCGTAATTAAAATTTGCGACAGTAGAAAATTATTTTTTGAATAATTTACTATAGAAAAGGCAATCCCTGGCGTAATTAAAATTTGCGACAGTATAAAATTATTTTTTGAATAATTTACTATAGAAAAGGCAATCCCTGGCGCAATTACAATTTGCGATAGTAAAAAATTATTTTTTGAATAATTTACTATAGAAAAGGCAATCCCTGGCGTAATTAAAATTTGCGACAGTAAAAAATTATTTTTTGAATAATTTACTATAGAAAAGGCAATCCCTGGCGTAATTAAAATTTGCGACAGTATAAAATTATTTTTTGAATAATTTACTATAGAAAAGGCAATCCCTGGCGTAATTAAAATTTACGACAATTGAAAATTATTTTTTGAATAATTTACTATAGAAAAGGCAATCCCTGGCGCACTTAAAATTTGCGACAGTAAGAAATTATTTTTTGAATAATTTACTATAGAAAAGGCAATCCCTGGCGTAATTAAAATTTGCGACAGTAGAAAATTATTTTTTGAATAATTTACTATAGAAAAGGCAATCCCTGGCGTAATTAAAATTTGCGACAGTATAAAATTATTTTTTGAATAATTTACTATAGAAAAGGCAATCCCTGGCGTAATTAAAATTTGCGACAGTAAAAAATTATTTTTTGAATAATTTACTATAGAAAAGGCAATCCCTGGCGTAATTAAAATTTGCGACAGTAGAAAATACTTTTTTGAATAATTTACTATAGAAAAGGCAATCCCTGGCGGATTTGAAATTTGCGACAGTAAAAAATTATTTTTTGAATAATTTACTATAGAAAAGGCAATCCCTGGCGCAATTAAAATTTGCGACAGTATAAAATTATTTTTTGAATAATTTACTATAGAAAAGGTAATCCCTGGCGTATTTAAAATTTGCGACAGTAAAAAATTATTTTTTGAATAATTTACTATAGAAAAGGCAATCCCTGGCGCAATTAAAATTTGCGATAGTAAAAAATTATTTTTTGCAAAATTTACTGTAGAAAAGGCAATCCCTGGCGGATTTGAAATTTGCGACAGTAAAAAATTATTTTTTGAATAATTTACTATAGAAAAGGCAATCCCTGGCGTAATTAAAATTTGCGACAGTAGAGAATTATTTTTTGAATAATTTACTATAGAAAAGTCAATCCCTGGCGGATTTGAAATTTGCGACAGTAAAAAATTATTTTTTGAATAATTTACTATAGAAAAGGCAATCCCTGGCGTAATTAAAATTTGCGACAGTATAAAATTATTTTTTGAATAATTTACTATAGAAAAGGCAATCCCTGGCGCAATTACAATTTGCGATAGTAAAAAATTATTTTTTGAATAATTTACTATAGAAAAGGCAATCCCTGGCGTAATTAAAATTGGCGACAGTAAAAAATTATTTTTTGAATAATTTACTATAGAAAAGGCAATCCCTGGCGTAATTAAAATTTGCGACAGTATAAAATTATTTTTTGCAAAATTTACTGTAGAAAAGGCAATCCCTGGCGTATTTAAAATTTGCGACAGTAAAAAATTATTTTTTGAATAATTTACTATAGAAAAGGCGATCCCTGGCGTAATTAAAATTTGATAGTAAAAAATTATTTTTTGCAAAATTTACTGTAGAAAACGCAATCCCTCTCGTATTTGAAATTTGTGACAGTAAAAAATTATTTTTTGAATAATTTACTATAGAAAAGGCAATCCCTGGCGTAATTAAAATTTGCGAGAGTATAAAATTATTTTTGAATAATTTACTATAGAAAAGGCTATCCCTGGCGCAATTACAATTTGCGATAGTAAAAAATTATTTTTTGCAAAATTTACTGTAGAAAAGGCAATCCCTGGCGTATTTAAAATTTGCGCCAGTAAAAAATTATTTTTTGAATAATTTACTATAGAAAAGGCAATCCCTGGCGTAATTAAAATTTGCGACAGTAAAAAATTATTTTTTGAATAATTTACTATAGAAAAGGCAATCCCTGGCGTAATTAAAATTTGCGACAGTAGAAAATTATTTTTTGAATAATTTACTATAGAAAAGGCAATCCCTGGCGTAATTAAAATTTGCGACAGTATAAAATTATTTTTTGAATAATTTACTATAGAAAAGGCAATTCCTGGCGCAATTACAATTTGCGATAGTAAAAAATTATTTTTTGAATAATTTACTATAGAAAAGGCAATCCCTGGCGTAATTAAAATTTGCGACAGTAAAAAATTATTTTTTGAATAATTTACTATAGAAAAGGCAATCCCTGGCGTAATTAAAGTTTGCGACAGTATAAAATTATTTTTTGAATAATTTACTATAGAAAAGGCACTCCCTGGCGTAATTAAAATTTACGACAGTTGAAAATTATTTTTTGAATAATTTACTATAGAAAAGGCAATCCCTGGCGCACTTAAAATTTGCGACAGTAAGAAATTATTTTTTGAATAATTTACTATAGAAAAGGCAATCCCTGGCGTAATTAAAATTTGCGACAGTAGAAAATTATTTTTTGAATAATTTACTATAGAAAAGGCAATCCCTGGCGTAATTAAAATTTGCGACAGTAAAAAATTATTTTTTGAATAATTTACTACAGAAAAGGCAATCCCTGGCGTAATTAAAATTTGCGACAGTATAAAATTATTTTTGAATAATTTACTATAGAAAAGGCAATCCCTGGCGCAATTACAATTTGCGATAGTAAAAAATTATTTTTTGCAAAATTTACTGTAGAAAAGGCAATCCCTGGCGTATTTAAAATTTGCGACAGTAAAAAATTATTTTTTGAATAATTTACTATAGAAAAGGCAATCCCTGGCGTAATTAAAATTTGCGACAGTAGAAAATTATTTTTTGAATAATTTACTATAGAAAAGGCAATCCCTGGCGTAATTAAAATTTGCGACAGTAAAAAATTATTTTTTGAATAATTTACTATAGAAAAGGCAATCCCTGGCGTAATTAAAATTTGCGACAGTAGAAAATTATTTTTTGAATAATTTACTATAGAAAAGGCAATCCCTGGCGTAATTAAAATTTGCGACAGTATAAAATTATTTTTTGAATAATTTACTATAGAAAAGGCAATCCCTGGCGCAATTACAATTTGCGATAGTAAAAAATTATTTTTTGAATTATTTACTATAGAAAAGGCTATCCCTGGCGCAATTACAATTTGCGATAGTAAAAAATTATTTTTTGCAAAATTTACTGTAGAAAAGGCAATCCCTGGCGTATTTAAAATTTGCGACAGTATAAAATTATTTTTTGAATAATTTACTATAGAAAAGGCAATCCCTGGCGTAATTAAAATTTACGACAGTTGAAAATTATTTTTTGAATAATTTACTATAGAAAAGGCAATCCCTGGCGTAATTAAAATTTGCGACAGTAAAAAATTATTTTTTGAATAATTTACTATAGAAAAGGCAATCCCTGGCGTAATTAAAATTTGCGACAGTAGAAAATTATTTTTTGAATAATTTACTATAGAAAAGGCAATCCCTGGCGGATTTGAAATTTGCGACAGTAAAAAATTATTTTTTGAATAATTTACTATAGAAAAGGCAATCCCTGGCGCAATTAAAATTTGCGACAGTATAAATTATTTTTTGAATAATTTACTATAGAAAAGGTAATCCCTGGCGTATTTAAAATTTGCGACAGTAAAAAATTATTTTTTGAATAATTTACTATAGAAAAGGCAATCCCTGCGCAATTAAAATTTGCGATAGTAAAAAATTATTTTTTGCAAAATTTACTGTAGAAAAGGCAATCCCTGGCGGATTTGAAATTTCCGACAGTAAAAAATTATTTTTTGAATAATTTACTATAGAAAAGGCAATCCCTGGCGTAATTAAAATTTGCGACAGTAGAAAATTATTTTTTGAATAATTTACTATAGAAAAGGCAATCCCTGGCGGATTTGAAATTTGCGACAGTAAAAAATTATTTTTTGAATAATTTACTATAGAAAAGGCAATCCCTGGCGTAATTAAAATTTGCGACAGTATAAAATTATTTTTTGAATAATTTACTATAGAAAAGGCAATCCCTGGCGCAATTAAAATTTGCAATAGTAAAAAATTATTTTTTGCAAAATTTACTGTAGAAAAGGCAATCCCTGTCGTATTTGAAATTTGCGACAGTAAAAAATTATTTTTTGAATAATTTACTATAGAAAAGGTAATCCCTGGCGTAATTAAAATTTGCGACAGTATAAAATTATTTTTTGAATAATTTACTATAGAAAAGGCAATCCCTGGCGTAATTAAAATTTGCGACAGTATAAAATTATTTTTTGAATAATTTACTATAGAAAAGGCAATCCCTGGCGCAATTAAAATTTGCAATAGTAAAAAATTATTTTTTGCAAAATTTACTGTAGAAAAGGCAATCCCTGTCGTATTTGAAATTTGCGACAGTATAAAATTATTTTTTGAATAATTTACTATAGAAAAGGTAATCCCTGGCGTATTTAAAATTTGCGACAGTAAAAAATTATTTTTTGAATAATTTACTATAGAAAAGGCAATCCCTGGCGCAATTACAAGTTGCGATAGTAAAAAATTATTTTTTGCAAAATTTACTGTAGAAAAGGCAATCCCTGGCGGATTTGAAATTTGCGACAGTAAAAAATTATTTTTTGAATAATTTACTATAGAAAAGGCAATCCCTGGCGTAATTAAAATTTGCGACAGTATAAAATTATTTTTTGAATAATTTACTATAGAAAAGGCAATCCCTGGCGCAATTAAAATTTGCAATAGTAAAAAATTATTTTTTGCAAAATTTACTGTAGAAAAGGCAATCCCTGTCGTATTTGAAATTTGCGACAGTAAAAAATTATTTTTTGAATAATTTACTATAGAAAAGGCAATCCCTGGCGTAATTAAAATTTGCGACAGTAGAAAATTATTTTTTGAATAATTTACTATAGAAAAGGCAATCCCTGGCGTAATTAAAATTTGCGACAGTATAAAATTATTTTTTGAATAATTTACTATAGAAAAGGCAATCCCTGGCGTAATTAAAATTTGCGACAGTAGAAAATCATTTTTTGAATAATTTACTATACAAAAGGCAATCCCTGGCGTAATTAAAATTTGCGACAGTAGAAAATTATTTTTTGAATAATTTACTATAGAAAAGGCAATCCCTGGCGTAATTAAAATTTGCGACAGTAGAAAATTATTTTTTGAATAATTTACTATAGAAAAGGCAATCCCTGGCGTAATTAAATTTTGCGACAGTAGAAAATTATTTTTTGAATAATTTACTAAAGAAAAGGCAATCCCTGTCGTATTTGAAATTTGCGACAGTATAAAATTATTTTTTGAATAATTTACTATAGAAAAGGTAATCCCTGGCGTATTTAAAATTTGCGACAGTAAAAAATTATTTTTTGAATAATTTACTATAGAAAAGGCAATCCCTGGCGTAATTAAAATTTGCGACAGTATAAAATTATTTTTTGAATAATTTACTATAGAAAAAGGCAATCCCTGGCGCAATTAAAATTTGCAATAGTAAAAAATTATTTTTTGCAAAATTTACTGTAGAAAAGGCAATCCCTGGCGGATTTGAAATTTGCGACAGTAAAAAATTATTTTTTGAATAATTTACTATAGAAAAGGCAATCCCTGGCGCAATTAAAATTTGCGACAGTATAAAATTATTTTTTGAATAATTTACTATAGAAAAGGTAATCCCTGGCGTATTTAAAATTTGCGACAGTAAAAAAATTATTTTTTGAATAATTTACTATAGAAAAGGCAATCCCTGGCGCAATTAAAATTTGCGATAGTAAAAATTATTTTTTGCAAAATTTACTGTAGAAAAGGCAATCCCTGGCGGATTTGAAATTTCCGACAGTAAAAAATTATTTTTTGAATAATTTACTATAGAAAAGGCAATCCCTGGCGTAATTAAAATTTGCGACAGTAGAAAATTATTTTTTGAATAATTTACTATAGAAAAGGCAATCCCTGGCGGATTTGAAATTTGCGACAGTAAAAAATTATTTTTTGAATAATTTACTATAGAAAAGGCAATCCCTGGCGTAATTAAAATTTGCGACAGTATAAAATTATTTTTTGAATAATTTACTATAGAAAAGGCAATCCCTGGCGCAATTAAAATTTGCAATAGTAAAAAATTATTTTTTGCAAAATTTACTGTAGAAAAGGCAATCCCTGTCGTATTTGAAATTTGCGACAGTAAAAAATTATTTTTTGAATAATTTACTATAGAAAAGGTAATCCCTGGCGTAATTAAAATTTGCGACAGTATAAAATTATTTTTTTGAATAATTTACTATAGAAAAGGCAATCCCTGGCGTAATTAAAATTTGCGACAGTATAAAATTATTTTTTGAATAATTTACTATAGAAAAGGCAATCCCTGGCGCAATTAAAATTTGCAATAGTAAAAAATTATTTTTTGCAAAATTTACTGTAGAAAAGGCAATCCCTGTCGTATTTGAAATTTGCGACAGTATAAAATTATTTTTTGAATAATTTACTATAGAAAAGGTAATCCCTGGCGTATTTAAAATTTGCGACAGTAAAAAATTATTTTTTGAATAATTTACTATAGAAAAGGCAATCCCTGGCGCAATTACAAGTTGCGATAGTAAAAAATTATTTTTTGCAAAATTTACTGTAGAAAAGGCAATCCCTGGCGGATTTGAAATTTGCGACAGTAAAAAATTATTTTTTGAATAATTTACTATAGAAAAGGCAATCCCTGGCGTAATTAAAATTTGCGACAGTATAAAATTATTTTTTGAATAATTTACTATAGAAAAGGCAATCCCTGGCGCAATTAAAATTTGCAATAGTAAAAAATTATTTTTTGCAAAATTTACTGTAGAAAAGGCAATCCCTGTCGTATTTGAAATTTGCGACAGTAAAAAATTATTTTTTGAATAATTTACTATAGAAAAGGCAATCCCTGGCGTAATTAAAATTTGCGACAGTAGAAAATTATTTTTTGAATAATTTACTATAGAAAAGGCAATCCCTGGCGTAATTAAAATTTGCGACAGTATAAAATTATTTTTTGAATAATTTACTATAGAAAAGGCAATCCCTGGCGTAATTAAAATTTGCGACAGTAGAAAATCATTTTTTGAATAATTTACTATACAAAAGGCAATCCCTGGCGTAATTAAAATTTGCGACAGTAGAAAATTATTTTTTGAATAATTTACTATAGAAAAGGCAATCCCTGGCGTAATTAAAATTTGCGACAGTAGAAAATTATTTTTTGAATAATTTACTATAGAAAAGGCAATCCCTGGCGTAATTAAATTTTGCGACAGTAGAAAATTATTTTTTGAATAATTTACTAAAGAAAAGGCAATCCCTGGCGTAATTAAAATTTGCGACAGTAGAAAATTATTTTTTGAATAATTTACTATAGAAAAGGCAATCTCTGGCGTAATTAAAATTTGCGACAGTAGAAAATTATTTTTTGAATAATTTACTATAGAAAAGTCAATCCCTGGCGTAATTAAAATTTGCCACAGTATAAAATTATTTTTTGAATAATTTACTATAGAAAAGGCAATCCCTGGCGGATTTGAAATTTGCGACAGTAAAAAATTATTTTTTGAATAATTTACTATAGAAAAGGCAATCCCTGGCGTAATTAAAATTTGCGACAGTAGAAAATTATTTTTTGAATAATTTACTATAGAAAAGGCAATCCCTGGCGTAATTAAAATTTGCGACAGTAAAAAATTATTTTTTGAATAATTTACTATAGAAAAGGCAATCCCTGGCGTAATTAAAATTTGCGACAGTATAAAATTATTTTTTGAATAATTTACTAAAGAAAAGGCAATCCCTGGCGTAATTAAAATTTGCGACAGTAGAAAATTATTTTTTGAATAATTTACTATAGAAAAGGCAATCTCTGGCGTAATTAAAATTTGCGACAGTAGAAAATTATTTTTTGAATAATTTACTATAGAAAAGTCAATCCCTGGCGTAATTAAAATTTGTGACAGTAAAAAATTATTTTTTGCAAAATTTACTGTAGAAAAGGCAATCCCTGGCGGATTTGAAATTTGCGACAGTAAAAAATTATTTTTTGAATAATTTACTATAGAAAAGGCAATCCCTGGCGTAATTAAAATTTGCGACAGTAGAAAATCATTTTCTGAATAATTTACTATAGAAAAGGCAATCCCTGGCGTAATTAAAATTTGCGACAGTAGAAAATTATTTTTTGAATAATTTACTATAGAAAAGGCAATCCCTGGCGTAATTAAAATTTGCGACAGTAGAAAATTATTTTTTGAATAATTTACTATAGAAAAGGCAATCCCTGGCGTAATTAAATTTTGCGACAGTAGAAAATTATTTTTTGAATAATTTACTAAAGAAAAGGCAATCCCTGGCGTAATTAAAATTTGCGACAGTAGAAAATTATTTTTGAATAATTTACTATAGAAAAGGCAATCTCTGGCGTAATTAAAATTTGCGACAGTAGAAAATTATTTTTTGAATAATTTACTATAGAAAAGTCAATCCCTGGCGTAATTAAAATTTGTGACAGTAAAAAATTATTTTTTGCAAAATTTACTGTAGAAAAGGCAATCCCTGGCGGATTTGAAATTTGCGACAGTAAAAAATTATTTTTTGAATAATTTACTATAGAAAAGGCAATCCCTGGCGTAATTAAAATTTGCGACAGTAGAAAATTATTTTTTGAATAATTTACTATAGAAAAGGCAATCCCTGGCGTAATTAAAATTTGCGACAGTAAAAAATTATTTTTTGAATAATTTACTATAGAAAAGGCAATCCCTGGCGTAATTAAAATTTGCGACAGTATAAAATTATTTTATGAATAATTTACTATAGAAAAGGCAATCCCTGGCGCAGTTACAATTTGCGATAGTAAAAAATTATTTTTTGCAAAATTTACTGTAGAAAAGGCAATCCCTGGCGTATTTAAAATTAGCGCCAGCAAAAAAATTATTTTTTGAATAATTTACTATAGAAAAGGCAATCCCTGGCGTAATTCAAATTTGCGACAATAAAAAATTATTTTTTGAATAATTTACTATAGAAAAGGCAATCCCTGGCGTAATTAAAATTTGCGACAGTAGAAAATTATTTTTTGAATAATTTACTATAGAAAAGGCAATCCCTGGCGTAATTAAAATTTGCGACAGTATAAAATTATTTTTTGAATAATTTACTATAGAAAAGGCAATCCCTGGCGCAGTTACAATTTGCGATATTAAAAAATTATTTTTTGACTAATTTACTATAGAAAAGGCAATCCCTGGCATAATTAAAATTTGCGACAGCAAAAAATTATTTTTTGAATAATTTACTATATAAAAGGCAATCCCTGGCGTAATTAAAATTTGCGACAGTATAAAATTATTTTTTGAATAATTTACTATAGAAAAGGCAATCCCTGGCGTAATTAAAATTTACGACAGTTGAAAATTATTTTTTGAATAATTTACTATAGAAAAGGTATTCCCTGGCGCACTTAAAATTTGCGACAGTAAGAAATTATTTTTTGAATAATTTACTATAGAAAAGGCAATCCCTGGCGTAGTTAAAATTTGCAACAGTAGAAAATTATTTTTAGAATAATTTACTATAGAAAAGGCAATCCCTGGCGTAATTAAAATTTGCGACAGTAAAAAATTATTTTTTGAATAATTTACTATAGAAAAGGCAATCCCTGGCGTAATTAAAATTTGCGACAGTATAAAATTATTTTTTGAATAATTTACTATAGAAAAGGCAATCCCTGGCGCAATTACAATTTGCGATAGTAAAAAATTATATTTTGCAAAATTTACTGTAGAAAAGGCAATCCCTGGCGTATTTAAAATTTGCGACAGTAAAAAATTATTTTTTGAATAATTTACTATAGAAAAGGCAATCCCTGGCGTAATTAAAATTTGCGACAGTAAAAAATTATTTTTTGAATAATTTACTATAGAAAAGGCAATCCCTGGCGTAATTAAAATTTGCGACAGTAGAAAATTATTTTTTGAATAATTTACTATAGAAAAGGCAATCCCTGGCGGATTTGAAATTTGCGACAGTAAAAAATTATTTTTTGAATAATTTACTATAGAAAAGGCAATCCCTGGCGCAATTAAAATTTGCGACAGTATAAAATTATTTTTTGAATAATTTACTATAGAAAAGGCAATCCCTGGCGCAATTAAAATTTGCGATAGTAAAAAATTATTTTTTGAAAAATTTACTGTAGAAAAGGCAATCCCTGGCGGATTTGAAATTTGCGACAGTAAAAAATTATTTTTTGAATAATTTACTATAGAAAAGGCAATCCCTGGCGTAATTAAAATTTGCGACAGTAGAAAATTATTTTTTGAATAATTTACTATAGAAAAGGCAATCCCTGGCGCAATTACAATTTGCGATAGTAAAAAATTATTTTTTGCAAAATTTACTGTAGAAAAGGCAATCCCAGTCGTATTTGAAATTGGCGACAGTAAAAAATTATTTTTTGAATAATTTACTATAGAAAAGGCAATCCCTGGCGTATTTAAAATTTGCGACAGTATAAAATTATTTTTTGAATAATTTACTATAGAAAAGGCAATCCCTGGCGTAATTAAAATTTGCGACAGTAGAAAATTATTTTTTGAATAATTTACTATAGAAAAGGCAATCCCTGGCGTAATTAAAATTTGCGACAGTAGAAAATTATTTTTTGAATAAGTTACTATAGAAAAGGCAATCAATGGCGTAATTAAAATTTGCGACAGTAGAAAAATATTTTTTGAATAATGTACTATAGAAAAGGCAATCCTTGGCGTAATTAAAATTTGCGACAGTAGAAAATTATTTTTTGAATAATTTACTATAGAAAAGGCAATCCCTGGCGTAATTAAAATTTGCGACAGTAGAAAATTATTTTTTGAATAATTTACTATAGAAAAGGCAATCTCTGGCGTAATTAAAATTTGCGACAGTAGAAAATAATTTTTTGAATAATTTACTATAGAAAAGTCAATCCCTGGCGTAATTAAAATTTGTGACAGTAAAAAATTATTTCTTGCAAAATTTACTGTAGAAAAGGCAATCCCTGGCGGATTTGAAATTTGCGACAGTAAAAAATTATTTTTTGAATAATTTACTATAGAAAAGGCAATCCCTGACGTAATTAAAATGTGCGACAGTAGAAAATTATTTTTTGAATAATTTACTATAGAAAAGGCAATCCCTGGCGTAATTAAAATTTGCGACAGTAAAAAATTATTTTTTGAATAATTTACTATAGAAAAGGCAATCCCTGGCGTAATTAAAATTTGCGACAGTAGAAAATTATTTTTTGAATAATTTACTATAGAAAAGGCAATCCCTGGCGTAATTAAAATTTGCGACAGTAGAAAATTATTTTTTGAATAAGTTACTATAGAAAAGGCAATCAATGGCGTAAATAAAATTTGCGACAGTAGAAAATTATTTTTTGAATAATTTACTATAGAAAAGGCAATCCCTGGCGTAATTAAATTTTGCGACAGTAGAAAATTATTTTTTGAATAATTTACTAAAGAAAAGGCAATCCCTGGCGTAATTAAAATTTGCGACAGTAGAAAATTATTTTTTGAATAATTTACTATAGAAAAGGCAATCTCTGGCGTAATTAAAATTTGCGACAGTAGAAAATTATTTTTTGAATAATTTACTATAGAAAAGGCAATCCCTGGCGTAATTAAATTTTGCGACAGTAGAAAATTATTTTTTGAATAATTTACTAAAGAAAAGGCAATCCCTGGCGTAATTAAAATTTGCGACAGTAGAAAATTATTTTTTGAATAATTTACTATAGAAAAGGCAATCTCTGGCGTAATTAAAATTTGCGACAGTAGAAAATTATTTTTTGAATAATTTACTATAGAAAAGTCAATCCATGGCGTAATTAAAATTTGTGACAGTAAAAAATTATTTTTTGCAAAATTTACTGTAGAAAAGGCAATCCCTGGCGGATTTGAAATTTGCGACAGTAAAAAATTATTTTTTGAATAATTTACTATAGAAAAGGCAATCCCTGGCCTAATTAAAATTTGCGACAATAGTTAATTATTTTTTGAATAATTTACTATAGAAAAGGCAATCCCTGGCGTAATTAAAATTTGCGACAGTAAAAAATTATTTTTTGAATAATTTACTATAGAAAAGGCAATCCCTGGCGCAGTTACAATTTGCGATAGTAAAAAATTATTTTTTGCAAAATTTACTGTAGAAAAGGCAATCCCTGGGGTATTTAAATTAGCGCCAGTAAAAAATTATTTTTTGAATAATTTACTATAGAAAAGGCAATCCCTGGCGTAATTCAAATTTGCGACAGTAGAAAATTATTTTTTGAATAATTTACTATAGAAAAGGCAATCCCTGGCGTAATTAAAATTTGCGACAGTAGAAAATTATTTTTTGAATAATTTACTATAGAAAAGGCAATCCCTGGCGTAATTAAAATTTGCGACAGTATAAAATTATTTTTTGAATAATTTACTATAGAAAAGGCAATCCCTGGCGCAGTTACAATTTGCGATAGTAAAAAATTATTTTTAGACTAATTTACTATAGAAAAGGCAATCCCTGGCATAATTAAAATTTGCGACAGTAAAAAATTATTTTTTGAATAATTTACTATATAGAAGGCAATCCCTGGCGTAATTAAAATTTGCGACAGTATAAAATTATTTTTTGAATAATTTACTATAGAAAAGGCAATCCCTGGCGTAATTAAAATTTACGACAGTTGAAAATTATTTTTTGAATAATTTACTATAGAAAAGGCAATCCCTGGCGCACTTAAAATTTGCGACAGTAAGAAATTATTTTTGAATAATTTACTATAGAAAAGGCAATCCCTGGCGTAATTAAAATTTGCGACAGTAGAAAATTATTTTTAGAATAATTTACTATAGAAAAGGCAATCCCTGGCGTAATTAAAATTTGCGACAGTAAAAAATTATTTTTTGAATAATTTACTATAGAAAAGGCAATCCCTGGCGTAATTAAAATTTGCGACAGTATAAAATTATTTTTTGAATAATTTACTATAGAAAAGGCAATCCCTGGCGCAATTACAATTTGCGATAGTAAAAAATTATATTTTGCAAAATTTACTGTAGAAAAGGCAATCCCTGGCGTATTTAAAATTTGCGACAGTAAAAAATTATTTTTTGCAAAATTTACTATAGAAAAGGCAATCCCAGTCGTATTTGAAATTGGCGACAGTAAAAAATTACTTTTTGAATAATTTACTATAGAAAAGGCAATCCCTGGCGTAATTAAAATTTGCGACAGTAAAAAATTATTTTTGAATAATTTACTATAGAAAAGGCAATCCCTGGCGCAATTACAATTTGCGATAGTAAAAAATTATTTTTTGCAAAATTTACTGTAGAAAAGGCAATCCCAGTCGTATTTGAAATTGGCGACAGTAAAAAATTATTTTTTGAATAATTTACTATAGAAAAGGCAATCCCTGGCGTATTTAAAATTTGCGACAGTATAAAATTATTTTTTGAATAATTTACTATAGAAAAGGCAATCCCTGGCGTAATTAAAATTTGCGACAGTAGAAAATTATTTTTTGAATAATTTACTATAGAAAAGGCAATCCCTGGCGTAATTAAAATTTGCGACAGTAGAAAATTATTTTTTGAATAAGTTACTATAGAAAAGGCAATCAATGGCGTAATTAAAATTTGCGACAGTAGAAAAATATTTTTGAATAATTTACTATAGAAAAGGCAATCCTTGGCGTAATTAAAATTTGCGACAGTAGAAAATTATTTTTTGAATAATTTACTATAGAAAAGGCAATCCCTGGCGTAATTAAAATTTGCGACAGTAGAAAATTATTTTTTGAATAATTTACTATAGAAAAGGCAATCCCTGGCGCAATTACAATTTGCGATAGTAAAAAATTATTTTTTGCAAAATTTACTGTAGAAAAGGCAATCCC
Organism: Dioctria linearis; assembly: GCA_963930735.1. Lineage (NCBI taxonomy): Eukaryota > Metazoa > Arthropoda > Insecta > Diptera > Asilidae > Dioctria > Dioctria linearis. The sequence continues at coordinate 3,765 of CAWVNZ010002745.1, read as the reverse complement.
TGGTGTATTTAAAATTTGCGACAGTAAAAAATTATTTTTTGAATAATTTACTATAGAAAAGGCAATCCCTGGCGTAATTAAAATTTGCGACAGTATAAAATTATTTTTTGAATAATTTACTATAGAAAAGGCAATCCCTGGCGCAATTACAATTTGCGATAGTAAAAAATTATTTTTTGCAAAATTTACTGTAGAAAAGGCAATCCCTGGTGTATTTAAAATTTGCGACAGTAAAAAATTATTTTTTGAATAATTTACTATAGAAAAGGCAATCCCTGGCGTAATTAAAATTTGCGACAGTAAAAAATTATTTTTTGAATAATTTACTATAGAAAAGGCAATCCCTGGCGTAATTAAAATTTTCGACAGTAGAAAATTATTTTTTGAATAATTTACTATAGAAAAGGCAATCCCTGGCGGATTTGAAATTTGCGACAGTAAAAAATTATTTTTTGAATAATTTACTATAGAAAAGGCAATCCCTGGCGCAATTAAAATTTGCGACAGTATAAAATTATTTTTTGAATAATTTACTATAGAAAAGGTAATCCCTGGCGTATTTAGAATTTGCGACAGTAAAAAATTATTTTTTGAATAATTTACTATAGAAAAGGCAATCCCTGGCGCAATTAAAATTTGCGCTAGTAAAAAATTATTTTTTGAAAAATTTACTTTTGAAAAGGCAATCCCTGGCGGATTTGAAATTTGCGACAGTAAAAAATTATTTTTTGAATAATTTACTATAGAAAAGGCAATCCCTGGCGTAATTAAAATGTGCGACAGTAGAAAATTATTTTTTGAATAATTTACTATAGAAAAGGCAATCCCTGGCGTAATTAAAATTTGCGACAGTAAAAAATTATTTTTTGAATAATTTACTATAGAAAAGGCAATCTCTGGCGTAATTAAAATTTGCGACAGTTGAAAATTATTTTTTGAATAATTTACTATAGAAAAGGCAATCCCTGGCGTAATTAAAATTTGCGACAGTAGAAAATTATTTTTTGAATAATTTACTATAGAAAAGGCAATCCCTGGCGGATTTGAAATTTGCGACAGTAAAAAATTATTTTTTGAATAATTTACTATAGAAAAGGCAATCCCTGGCGCAATTAAAATTTGCGACAGTATAAAATTATTTTTTGAATAATTTACTATAGAAAAGGCAATCCCTGGCGTAATTAAAATTTGCGACAGTAGAAAATTATTTTTTGATTAATTTACTATAGAAAAGGCAATCCGTGGCGTAATTAAAATTTGCGACAGTAGAAAATTATTTTTTGAACAATTTACTATAGAAAAGACAATCCCTGGCGCAATTAAAATTTGCGACAGTAAAAAATTATTTTTTGCAAAATTTACTATAGAAAAGGCAAACCCTGGCGCACTTAAAATTTGCGATAGTAAAAAATTATTTTCTGCAAAATTTACTGTAGAAAAGGCAATCCCTGGCGCAATTAAAACTTGCGACAGTAAAAAATTATTTTTTGAATAATTTACTATAGAAAAGCAATCCCTGGCGTAATTAAAATTTGCGACAGTATAAAATTATTTTTTGAATAATTTACTATAGAAAAGGCAATCCCTGGCGTAATTAAAATTTGCGACAGTTGAAAATTATTTTTTACATAATTTACTATAGAAAAGGCAATCCCTGGCGTAATTAAAATTTGCGACAGTATAAAATTATTTTTTGAATAATTTACTATAGAAAAGGCAATCCCTGGCGTAATTAAAATTTGCGACAGTAGAAAATTATTTTTTGAATAATTTACTATAGAAAAGGCAATCCCTGGCGTAATTAAAATTTGCGACAGTAGAAAATTATTTTTTGAATAATTTACTATAGAAAAGGCAATCCCTGGCGCACTTAAAATTTGCGACAGTATAAAATTATTTTTTGCATTATTTACTATAGAAAAGGCAATCCCTGGCGTAATTAAAATTTGCGACAGTATAAAATTATTTTTTGAATAATTTACTACAGAAAAGGCAATCCCTGGTGCAATTAAAATTTGCGACAGTAAAAAATTATTTTTTGAATAATTTACTATAGAAAAGGCAATCCCTGCGTAATTAAAATTTGCGACAGTAGAAAATTATTTTTTGAATAATTTACTATAGAAAACGCAATCCCTGGTGCAATTAAGATTTGCGACAGTAAAAATTATTTTTTTGAATAATTTACTATAGAAAAGGCAATCCCTGGCGTAATTAAAATTTGCGACAGTTGAAAATTATTTTTTGAATAATTTACTATAGAAAAGGCAATCCCTGGCGTATTTAAAATTTGCGACAGTAAAAAATTATTTTTTGAATAATTTACTATAGAAAAGGCAATCCCTGGCGTAATTAAAATTTGCGACAGTATAAAATTATTTTTTGAATAATTTACTATAGAAAAGGCAATCCCTGGTGCAATTAAAATTTGCGACAGTAAAAAATTATTTTTTGAATAATTTACTATAGAAAAGGCAATCCCTGGCGTAATTAAAATTTGCGACAGTAAAAAATTATTTTTTGAATAATTTACTATAGAAAAGGCAATCCCTGGCGTAATTAAAATTTGCGACAGTTGAACATTATTTTTTGAATAATTTACTATAGAAAAGGCAATCCCTGGCGCACTTAAAATTTGCGACAGTTGAAAATTATTTTTTGAATAATTTACTATAGAAAAGGCAATCCCTGGCGTGATTAAAATTTGCGACAGTAAAAAAATTATTTTTTGAATAATTTACTATAGAAAAGGCAATCCCTGGCGCAATTACAATTTGCGACAGTAAAAAATAATTTTTTGAAAAATTTACTATAGAAAAGGCAATCCTTGGTGCACTTAAAATTTGCGACAGTTGAAAATTATTTTTTGAATAATTTACTATAGAAAAGGCAATCCCTGGCGCACTTAAAATTTGCGACAGTATAAAATTATTTTTTGAATAATTTACTATAGAAAAGGCAATCCCTGGCGTAATTAAAATTTGCGACAGTTGAAAATTATTTTTTGAATTATTTACTATAGAAAAGGCAGTCCCTGGCGTAATTAAAATTTGCGATAGTAAAAAATTATTTTTTGAATAATTTACTATAGAAAAGGCAATCCCTGGCGTAATTAAAATTTGCGACAGTTGAAAATTATTTTTTGAGTAAATATATATATATATATATAGTAAATTATTATAGTATATATATAGTATATATATATATATATATATATATATATATATATATATATATATATATAGTAAATTATTCAAAAAATAATTTTTTACTGTCGCAAATTTTAAGTGCGCCAGGGATTGCCTTTTCTATAGTAAATTATTCAAAAAATAATTTTTTACTGTCGCAAATTTTAAATACGCCAGGGTTTGCCTTTTCTATAGTAAATTATTCAAAAAATAATTTTCTACTGTCGCAAATTTTAAATACGCAAGGGATTGCCTTTTCTATAGTAAATTATTCAAAAAATAATTTTTTACTGTCGCAAATTTTAATTACGCCAGGGATTGCCTTTTCTATAGTAAATTATTCAAAAAATAATTTTCTACTGTCGCAAATTTTAATTACGCCAGGGATTGCCTTTTCTATAGTAAATTATTCAAAAAATAATTTTATACTGTCGCAAATTTTAATTACGCCAGGGATTGCCTTTTCTATAGTAAATTTTTCAAAAAATAATTTTTTACTGTCGCAAATTTTAAATATCCCAGGGATTGCCTTTTCTATAGTAAATTTCTCAGAAATTAATTTCTTACTGTCGCAAAT
>CAWVNZ010002744.1:0-72143 GCA_963930735.1 Dioctria linearis | reverse complement strand
ACCCTGGCGTAATTAAAATTTGCGACAGTTGAAAATTATTTTTTGAATAATATACTATAGAAAAGGCAATCCCTGGCGTAATTAAAATTTTCGACAGTAGAAAATTATTTTTTTGAATAATTTACTATAGAAGAGGCAATCCCTGGCGTAATTAAAATTTACGACAGTTGAAAATTATTTTTTGAATAATTTACTATTAAAAAGGCAATCCCTGGCGTAATTAAAATTTGCGACAGTAGAAAATTATTTTTGAATAATTTACTATAGAAAAGGCAATCCCTGGCGCACTTAAAATTTGCGACAGTATAAAATTTATTTTTTGAATAATTTACTATAGAAAAGGCAATCCCTGGCGTAATTAAAATTTGCGACAGTTGAAAATTATTTTTTGAATAATTTACTATAGAAAAAGGCAATCCCTGGCGGATTTGAAATTTGCGACAGTAAAACATTATTTTTTTTGCAAAATTAACTATAGAAAAGGCAATCCCTGGCGTAATTAAAATCTGCGACAGTAGAAAATTATTTTTTGAATAATTTACTATAGAAAAGGCAATCCCTGGCCGTAATTAAAATTTGCGACAGTAGAAAATTATTTTTTGAATAATTTACTATAGAAAAGGCAATCCCTGGGATATTTAAAATTTGCGACAGTAAAAAAATATTTTCTTGAAAAATTTACTATAGAAAAGGCAATCCCTGGCGGATTTGAAATTTGCGACAGTAGAAATTATTTTTTTTAATAATTTCTATAGAAAAGGCAATCCCTGGCGCAATTAAAATTTGCCACAGTTGAAAATTATTTTTTGAATAATTTACTATAGAAAAGGCAATCCCTGGGGCAATTACAAATTTGCCACAGTTGAAAATTAATTTTTTGAATAATTTACTATAGAAAAGGCAATCCCTGGCGTAATTAAAATTTGCGACAGTTGAAAATTATTTTTTGAATAATTTACTATAGAAAAGGCAATCCCTGGCGTAATTAAAATTGCGACAGTTGAAAATTATTTTTTGAATAATTTACTAATAGAACAGGCAATCCCTGGCGCAATTAAAATTTGCGACAGTTGAAAATTATTTTTTGAATAATTTACTATAGAAAAAGGCAATCCCTGGCGTAATTAAAATTTGCGACAGCATAAAATTATTTTTTGAATAATTTACTATAGAAAAGGCAATCCCTGGCGGATTTGAAATTTGCGACAGTAAAAAATTATTTTTTTGCAAAATTTACTATAGAAAAAGGCAATCCCTGGCGCAATTAAAATTTGCGACAGTTGAAAAATTATTTTTTGAATAATTTACTATAGAAAAGGAAATCCCTGGCTTATTTTAAATTTGCAACAGTAAAAAATTATTTTTTGAATAATTTACTATAGAAAAGGCAATCCCCTGGCGTAATTAAAATTTGCGACAGTAAAAAAAATATTTTTTGAAAAATTTAATATAGAAAAGGCAATCCCTGGCGGATTTGAAATTTGCGACAGTAGAAAATTATTTTTTGAATAATTTACTATAGAAAAGGCAATCCCTGGCGCACTTAAAATTTGCGACAGTAAAAAATTATTTTTTGAATAATTTTACTATAGAAGAGGCAATCCCTGGCGTAATTAAAATTTGCGACAGTATAAAATTATTTTTTGAATAATTTACTATAGAAAAGGCAATCCCTGGCGTAATTAAAATTTGCGAGAGTATAAAATTATTTTTTTGAATAATTTACTATAGAAAAGGCAATCCCTGGCGGATTTGAAATTTGCGACATTAGAAAATTATTTTTTGAATAATTTACTATAGAAAAGGCAACCCTGGCGTAATTAAAATTTGCGACAGTTGAAAAATTATTTTTTGAATAATATACTATAGAAAAGGCAATCCCCTGGCGTAATTAAAATTTTCGACAGTAGAAAATTATTTTTTGAATAATTTACTATAGAAGAGGCAATCCCTGGCGTAATTTAAAATTTACGACAGTTGAAAATTATTTTTTGAATAATTTACTATTAAAAAGGCAATCCCTGGCGTAATTAAAATTTGCGACAGTAGAAAATTATTTTTTGAATAATTTACTATAGAAAAGGCAATCCTGGCGCACTTAAAAATTTGCGACAGTATAAAATTATTTTTTGAATAATTTACTATAGAAAAGGCAATCCCTGGCGTAATTAAAATTTGCGACAGTTGAAAATTATTTTTTGAATAATTTACTATAGAAAAGGCAATCCCTGGCGGATTTGAAATTTGCGACAGTAAAAAATTATTTTTTTGCAAAATTTACTATAGAAAAGGCAATCCCTGGCGTAATTAAAATCTGCGACAGTAGAAAATTATTTTTGAATAATTTACTATAGAAAAGGCAATCCCTGGCGTAATTAAAATTTGCGACAGTAGAAAATTATTTTTTGAATAATTTACTATAGAAAAGGCAATCCCTGGGATATTTAAAATTTGCGACAGTAAAAAAATATTTTTTTGAAAAATTTACTATAGAAAAGGCAATCCCTGGCGGATTTGAAATTTGCGACAGTAGAAAATTATTCTTTTCTAATAATTTACTATAGAAAAGGCAATCCCTGGCGCAATTAAAATTTGCCCACAGTTGAAAATTATTTTTTGAATAATTTACTATAGAAAAGGCAATCCCTGGGGCAATTAAAATTTGCCACAGTTGAAAATTATTTTTTGAATAATTTACTATAGAAAAGGCCAATCCCTGGCGTAATTAAAATTTGCGACAGTTGAAAATTATTATTTGAATAATTTACTATAGAAAAGGCAATCCCTGGCGTAATTAAAATTTGCGACAGTTGAAAATTATTTCTTGAATAATTTACTATAGAACAGGCAATCCCTGGGCGCAATTAAAATTTGCGACAGTTGAAAATTAATTTTTGAATAATTTACTATAGAAAAGGCAATCCCTGGCGTAATTAAAATTTGCGACAGCATAAAATTATTTTTTGAATAATTTACTATAGAAAAGGCAATCCCTGGCGGATTTGAAATTTGCGACAGTAAAAAAATTATTTTTTTGCAAAATTTACTATAGAAAAGGCAATCCCTGGCGCAATTAAAATTTGCGACAGTTGAAAATTATTTTTTGAATAATTTACTATAGAAAAGGAAATCCCTGGCTTATTTTAAATTTGCAACAGTAAAAAATTATTTTTTGAATAATTTACTATAGAAAAGGCAATCCCTGGCGTAATTAAAATTTGCGACAGTTGAAAATTATTTTTTGAATAATTTACTATAGAAAAGGCAATCCCTGGCGTAATTAAAATTTGCGACAGTAGAAAATTATTTTTTTGAATAATTTACTATAGAAAAGGCAATCCCTGGCGCAATTAAAATTTGCGATAGTAGAAAATATTTTTTGAATAATTTACTATAGAAAAGGCAATCCCTGGCGCAATTAAAATTTGCGACAGTTGAAAATTATTTTTTGAATAATTTACTATAGAAAAGGCAATCCCTGGGATATTTAAAATTTGCGACAGTAGAAAATTATTTTTTGAATAATTTACTATAGAAAAGGCAATCCCTGGCGTAATTAAAATTTGCGACAGTTGAAAATTATTTTTTGAATAATTTACTATAGAAAAGGCAAATCCCTGGCGGATTTAAAATTTGCGACAGTAGAAAATTATTTTTTGAATTATTTAACTATAGAAAAGGCAATCCCTGGCGCACTTAAAATTTGCGACAGTAAAAAAATTATTTTTTGAATAATTTACTATAGAAAAGGCAATACTGGCACAATTAAAATTTGCGACAGCTGAAAATTATTTTTTGAATAATTTACTATAGAAAAGGCAATCCCTGGCGGATTTAAAATTTGCGACAGTTGAAAATTATTTTTTGAATAATTTACTATAGAAAAGGCAATCCCTGGCGCAATTAAAATTTGCGACAGTATAAAATTATTTTTTGAATAATTTACTATAGAAAAAGGCAAACCCTGCGCACTTAAAATTTGCGACAGTATAAAATTATTTTTTGAATAATTTACTATAGAAAAGGCAATCCCTGGCGTAATTAAAATTTGCGACAGTTGAAAATTATTTTTTGAATAATTTACTATAGAAAAGGCAATCCCCTGGCGGATTTGAAATTTGCGACAGTAGAAAATTATTTTTTGAATTATTTACTATAGAAAAGGCAATCCCTGGCGCACTTAAAATTTGCGACAGTAAAAAAATATTTTTTGAATAATTTACTATAGAAAAGGCAATACCTGGCACAATTAAAATTTGCGACAGTTGAAAATTATCTTTTGAATAATTTACTATAGAAAAGGCAATCCCTGCCTAATTAAAATTTGCGACAATAGAAAATTATTTTTTGAATAATTTACTATAGAAAAGGCAATCCCTGGCGTATTTAAAATTTGCGACAGTAAAAAATTATTTTTTGAATAATTTACTATAGAAAAGGCAATCCCTGGCGTAATTAAAATTTGCGACAGTAAAAAATTATTTTTTGAATAATTTACTATAGAAAAGGCAATCCCTGGCGTAATTAAAATTTGCGACAGTAGAAAATTATTTTTTGAATAATTTACTATGGAAAAGGCTATCCCTGGCGTAATTAAAATTTGCGATAGTAGAAAATTATTTTTTGAATAATTTACTACAGAAAAGGCAATCCCTGGCGTAATTAAAATTTGCGACAATTGAAAATTATTTTTTGAATAATTTACTATAGAACAGGCAATCCCTGGCGCAATTAAAATTTGCGACAGTTGAAAATTATTTTTTGAATAATTTACTATAGAAAAGGCAATACCTGGCACAATTAAAATTTGCGACAGTTGAAAATTATCTTTTGAATAATTTACTATAGAAAAGGCAATCCCTGCCTAATTAAAATTTGCGACAATAGAAAATTATTTTTTGAATAATTTACTATAGAAAAGGCAATCCCTGGCGTATTTAAAATTTGCGACAGTAAAAAATTATTTTTTGAATAATTTACTATAGAAAAGGCAATCCCTGGCGTAATTAAAATTTGCGACAGTTGAAAATTATTTTTTGAATAATTTACTATAGAACAGGCAATCCCTGGCGCAATTAAAATTTGCGACAGTTGAAAATTATTTTTTGAATAATTTACTATAGAAAAGGCAATCCCTGGCGTAATTAAAATTTGCGACAGCATAAAATTATTTTTTGAATAATTTACCATAGAAAAGGCAATCCCTGGCGGATTTGAAATTTGCGACAGTAAAAAATTATTTTTTTGCAAAATTTACTATAGAAAAGGCAATCCCTGGCGCAATTAAAATTTGCGACAGTTGAAAATTATTTTTTGAATAATTTACTATAGAAAAGGAAATCCCTGGCGTATTTTAAATTTGCAACAGTAAAAAATTATTTTTTGAATAATTTACTATAGAAAAGGCAATCCTGGCGTAATTAAAATTTGCGACAGTTGAAAATTATTTTTTGAATAATTTACTATAGAAAAGGCAATCCCTGGCGTAATTAAAATTTGCGACAGTAGAAAATTATTTTTTGAATAATTTACTATAGAAAAGGCAATCCCTGGCGCAATTAAAATTTGCGATAGTAGAAAATTATTTTTTGAATAATTTACTATAGAAAAGGCAATCCCTGGCGCAATTAAAATTTGCGACAGTTGAAAATTATTTTTTGAATAATTTACTATAGAAAAGGCAATCCCTGGGATATTTAAAATTTGCGACAGTAGAAAATTATTTTTTGAATAATTTACTATAGAAAAGGCAATCCCTGGCGTAATTAAAATTTGCGACAGTTGAAAATTATTTTTTGAATAATTTACTATAGAAAAGGCAATCCCTGGCGGATTTAAAATTTGCGACAGTAGAAAATTATTTTTTGAATTATTTACTATAGAAAAGGCAATCCCTGGCGCACTTAAAATTTGCGACAGTAAAAAATTATTTTTTGAATAATTTACTATAGAAAAGGCAATACCTGGCACAATTAAAATTTGCGACAGTTGAAAATTATTTTTTGAATAATTTACTATAGAAAAGGCAATCCCTGGCGGATTTGAAATTTGCGACAGTAGAAAATTATTTTTTGAATTATTTACTATAGAAAAGGCAATCCCTGGCGCACTTAAAATTTGCGACAGTAAAAAATTATTTTTTGAATAATTTACTATAGAAAAGGCAATACCTGGCACAATTAAAATTTGCGACAGTTGAAAATTATCTTTTGAATAATTTACTATAGAAAAGGCAATCCCTGCCTAATTAAAATTTGCGACAATAGAAAATTATTTTTTGAATAATTTACTATAGAAAAGGCAATCCCTGGCGTATTTAAAATTTGCGACAGTAAAAAATTATTTTTTGAATAATTTACTATAGAAAAGGCAATCCCTGGCGTAATTAAAATTTGCGACAGTAAAAAATTATTTTTTGAATAATTTACTATAGAAAAGGCAATCCCTGGCGGATTTAAAATTTGCGACAGTAGAAAATTATTTTTTGAATTATTTACTATAGAAAAGGCAATCCCTGGCGCACTTAAAATTTGCGACAGTAAAAAATTATTTTTTGAATAATTTACTATAGAAAAGGCAATACCTGGCACAATTAAAATTTGCGACAGTTGAAAATTATTTTTTGAATAATTTACTATAGAAAAGGCAATCCCTGGCGGATTTGAAATTTGCGACAGTAGAAAATTATTTTTTGAATTATTTACTATAGAAAAGGCAATCCCTGGCGCACTTAAAATTTGCGACAGTAAAAAATTATTTTTTGAATAATTTACTATAGAAAAGGCAATACCTGGCACAATTAAAATTTGCGACAGTTGAAAATTATCTTTTGAATAATTTACTATAGAAAAGGCAATCCCTGCCTAATTAAAATTTGCGACAATAGAAAATTATTTTTTGAATAATTTACTATAGAAAAGGCAATCCCTGGCGTATTTAAAATTTGCGACAGTAAAAAATTATTTTTTGAATAATTTACTATAGAAAAGGCAATCCCTGGCGTAATTAAAATTTGCGACAGTAAAAAATTATTTTTTGAATAATTTACTATAGAAAAGGCAATCCCTGGCGTAATTAAAATTTGCGACAGTAGAAAATTATTTTTTGAATAATTTACTATGGAAAAGGCTATCCCTGGCGTAATTAAAATTTGCGATAGTAGAAAATTATTTTTTGAATAATTTACTACAGAAAAGGCAATCCCTGGCGTAATTAAAATTTGCGACAGCTGAAAATTATATTTTGAATAATTTACTATAGAAAAGGCAATCCCTGGCGGATTTGAAATTTGCGACAGTAGAAAATTATTTTTTGAATAATTTACTATAGAAAAGGCAATCCTGGCGTAATTAAAATTTGCGACAGTTGAAAATTATTTCTTGAATAATTTACTATAGAAAAGGCAATCCCTGGCGTGATTAAAATTTGCGACAGTTGAAAATTATTTTTTGAATAATTTACTATAGAAAACGCAATCCCTGGGATATTTAAAATTTGCGACAGTAAAAAATTATTTTTTTGCAAAATTTACTATAGAAAAGGCAATCCCTGGCGTATTTAAAATTTGCGACAGTAAAAATTAATTTGTGAGAAATTTACTATAGAAAAGGCAATCCCTGGGATATTTAAAATTTGCGACAGTAAAAAATTATTTTTTTGCCAAATTTACTATAGAAAAGGCAATCCCTGGCGTAGTTAAAATTTGCGACAGTAAAAAATTATTTTTTGAATAATTTACTATAGAAAAGGCAATCCCTGGCGCAATTAAAATTTGCGACAGTAGAAAATTATTTTTTGAATAATTTACTATAGAAAAGGCAATCCCTGGCGCAATTAAAATTTGCGACAGTTGAAAATTATTTTTTGAATAATTTACTATAGAAAAGGCAATCCCTGGCGTAATTAAAATTTGCGACAGTAAAAAATTATTTTTTGAATAATTTACTATAGAAATGGCAATCCCTGGCGCAACTAAAATTTGCGACAGTTGAAAATTATTTTTTGAATAATTTACTATAGAAAAGGCAATCCCTGGCGTAATTAAAATTTGCGAAAGTTGAAAATTAATTTTTGAATAATTTACTATAGAAAACGCAATCCCTGGCGTATTTAAAATTTGCGACAGTATAAAATTATTTTTTGAATAATTTACTATAGAAAAGGCAATCCCTGGCGTAATTAAAATTTGCGACAGTTGAAAATTATTTTTTGAATAATTTACTATAGAAAAGGCAATCCCTGGCGCAATTAAAATTTGCGACAGTAAAAAATTATTTTTTGAATAATTTACTATAGAAAAGGCAATCCCTGGCGCAATTAAAATTTGCGACAGTTGAAAATTATTTTTTGAATAACTTGCTATAGAAAAGGCAATCCCTGGCGCAATTAAAATTTGCGACAGTTGAAAATTATTTTTTGAATAATTTACTATAGAAAAGGCAATCCCTGGCGCACTTAAAATTCGCGACAGTAAAAAATTATTTTTTGAATAATTTACTATAGAAAAGGCAATCCCTGGCGTAATTAAAATTTGCGACAGTTGAAAATTATTTTTTGAATAATTTACTATAGAAAAGGCAATCCCTGGCGCAATTAAAATTTGCGAGAGTTGAAAATTATTTTTTGAATAATTTACTATAGAAAAGGCAATCCCTGGCGTAATTAAAATTTGCGACAGTAGAAAATTATTTTTTGAATAATTTACTATAGAAAAGGCAATCCCTGGCGTAATTAAAATTTGCGACAGTAGAAAATTATTTTTTGAATAATTTACTATAGAAAAGGCAATCCCTGGCGTAATTAAAATTTGCGACAGTAGAAAACTATTTTTTGAATAATTTACTATAGAAAAGGCAATCCCTGGCGCAATTAAAATTTGCGACAGTTGAAAATTATTTTTTGAATAATTTACTATAGAAAAGGCAATCCCTGGCGTAATTAAAATTTGCGACAGTAGAAAATTATTTTTTGAATAATTTACTATAGAAAAGGTAATCCCTGGCGTAATTAAAATTTGCGACAGTAGAAAATTATTTTTTGAATAATTTACTATAGAAAAGGCAATCCCTGGCGTAATTAAAATTTGCGACAGTAGAAAATTATTTTTTGAATTATTTACTATAAAAGAGGCAATCCCTGGCGCACTTAAAATTTGCGACAGTATAAAATTATTTTTTGAATAATTTACTATCGAAAAGGCAATCCCTGGCGTAATTAAAATTTGCGACAGTTGAAAATTATTTTTTGAATAATTTACTATAGAAAAGGCAATCCCTGGCGTAATTAAAATTTGCGACAGTTGAAAATTATTTTTTGAATAATTTACTATAGAAAAGGCAATCCCTGGCGTAATTAAAATTTGCGACAGTTGAAAATTATTTTTTGAATAATTTACTATAGAAAAGGCAATCCCTGGGATATTTAAAATTTGCGACAGTAAAAAATTATTTTTTTGCAAAATTTACTATAGAAAAGGCAATCCCTGGCGTATTTAAAATTTGCGACAGTAAAAAATTAATTTGTGATAAATTTATTATAGAAAAGCCAATCCCTGAGATATTTAAAATTTGCGACAGTAAAAAATTATTTTTTTGCAAAATTTACTATAGAAAAGGCAATCCCTGGCGTATTTAAAATTTGCGACAGACAAAAAATTATTTTTTGTATAATTTACTATAGAAAAGGCAATCCCTGGCGCAATTAAAATTTGCGACAGTAGAAAATTATTTTTTGAATAATTTACTATAGAAAAGGCAATCCCTGGCGCAATTAAAATTTGCGACAGTATAAAATTATTTTTTGAATAATTTACTGTAGAAAAGGCAATCCCTGGCGCAATTAAAATTTGCGACAGTAAAAAATTATTTTTTGAATAATTTACTATAGAAAAGGCAATCCCTGGCGCACATAAAATTTGCGACAGTAGAAAATTATTTTTTGAATAATTTACTATAGAAAAGGCAATCCCTGACGTAATTAAAATTTGCGACAGTTGAAAATTATTTTTTGAATATTTTACTATAGAAAAGGCAATCCCTGGCGCACTTAAAATTTGCGACAGTAGAAAATTATTTTTTGAATAATTTACTATATAAAAGGCAATCCCTGGCGTAATTAAAATTTGCGACAGTAGAAAATTATTTTTTGAATAATTTACTATAGAAAAGGCAATCCCTGGCGCGATTAAAATTTGCGACAGTAAAAAATTATTTTTTGAATAATTTACTATAGAAAAGGCAATCCCTGGCGCATTTAAAATTTGCGACAGTAAAAAATTATTTTTTGAATAATTTATTATAGAAAAGGCAATCCCTGGCGTAATTAAAATTTGCGACAGTAGAAAATTATTTTTTGAATAATTTACTATAGAAAAGGCAATCCCTGGCGCAATTAAAATTTGCGACAGTATAAAATTATTTTTTGAATAATTTACTGTAGAAAAGGCAATCCCTGGCGCAATTAAAATTTGCGACAGTAAAAAATTATTTTTTGAATAATTTACTATAGAAAAGGCAATCCCTGGCGCACTTAAAATTTGCGACAGTAGAAAATTATTTTTTGAATAATTTACTATAGAAAAGGCAATCCCTGGCGTAATTAAAATTTGCGACAGTAGAAAATTATTTTTTGAATAATTTACTATAGAAAAGGCAATCCCTGGCGTAATTAAAATTTGCGACAGTTGAAAATTATTTTTTGAATAATTTACTATAGAAAAGGCAATCCCTGGCGTAATTAAAATTTGCGACAGTATAAAATTAATTTTTGAATAATTTACTATAGAAAAGGCAATCCCTGGCGCAATTAAAATTTGCGACGGTAAAAAATTATTTTTTGAATAATTTACTATAGAAAAGGCAATCCCCGGCGTAATTAAAATTTGCGATAGTAAAAAATTATTTTTTGAATAATTTACTGTAGAAAAGGCAATCCCTGGCGTAATTCAAACTTGCGATAATAAAAAATTATTTTTTGAATAATTTACTATAGAAAAGGCAATCCCTGGCGTAATTAAAATTTGCGACAGTTGAAAATTATTTTTTGAATAATTTACTATAGAAAAGGCAATCCCCGGCGCAATTAAAATTTGCGACAGTAAAAAATTATTTTTTGAATAATTTACTATAGAAAAGGCAATCCCTGGCGCACTTAAAATTTGCGACAGTAGAAAATTATTTTTTGAATAATTTACTATAGAAAAGGCAATCCCTGGCGTAATTAAAATTTGCGACAGTAGAAAATTATTTTTTGAATAATTTACTATAGAAAAGGCAATCCCTGGCGTAATTAAAATTTGCGACAGTTGAAAATTATTTTTTGAATAATTTACTATAGAAAAGGCAATCCCTGGCGTAATTAAAATTTGCGACAGTAAAAAATTATTTTTTGAATAATTTACTATAGAAAAGGCAATCCCTGGCGCACTTAAAATTTGCGACAGTAGAAAATTATTTTTTGAATAATTTACTATAGAATAGGCAATCCCTGGCGTAATTAAAATTTGCGACAGTAGAAAATTATTTTTTGAATAATTTACTATAGAAAAGGCAATCCCTGGCGTAATTAAAATTTGCGACAGTTGAAAATTATTTTTTGAATAATTTACTATAGAAAAGGCAATCCCTGGCGTAATTAAAATTTGCGACAGTATAAAATTAATTTTTGAATAATTTACTATAGAAAAGGCAATCCCTGGCGCAATTAAAATTTGCGACGGTAAAAAATTATTTTTTGAATAATTTACTATACAAAAGGCAATCCCTGGCGTAATTAAAATTTGCGATAGTAAAAAATTATTTTTTGAATAATTTACTGTAGAAAAGGCAATCCCTGGCGTAATTAAAACTTGCGATAGTAAAAAATTATTTTTTGAATAATTTACTATAGAAAAGGCAATCCCTGGCGTAATTAAAATTTGCGACAGTTGAAAATTATTTTTTGAATAATTTACTATAGAAAAGGCAATCCCTGGCGTAATTAAAATTTGCGACAGTAGAAAATTATTTTTTGAATAATTTACTATAGAAAAGGCAATCCCTGGCGTAATTAAAATTTGCGACAGTTGAAAATTATTTTTTGAATAATTTACTATAGAAAAGGCAATCCCTGGCGTAATTAAAATTTGCGACAGTAGAAAATTATTTTTTGAATAATTTACTATAGAAAAGGCAATCCCTGGTGCAATTAAAATTTGCGACAGTATAAAATTATTTTTTGAATAATTTACTATAGAAAAGGCAATCCCTGGCGTAATTAAAACTTGCGATAGTAAAAAATTATTTTTTGAATAATTTACTATAGAAAAGGCAATCCCTGGCGTAATTAAAATTTGCGACAGTAAAAAATTATTTTTTGAATAATTTACTATAGAAAAGGCAATCCCTGGCGCACTTAAAATTTGCGACAGTAAAAAATTATTTTTTGAATAATTTACTATAGAAAAGGCAATCCCTGGCGTAATTAAAATTTGCGACAGTAGAAAATTATTTTTTGAAAAATTTACTATAGAAAAGGCAATCCCTGGCGTATTTAAAATTTGCGACAGTAAAAAATTATTTTTTTAATAATTTACTATAGAAAAGGCAATCCCTGGCGCACTTAAAATTTGCGACAGTAAAAAATTATTTTTCGAATATTTACTATAGAAAAGGCAATCCCTGGCGTAATTAAAATTTGCGACAGTAGAAAATTATTTTTTGAATAATTTACTATAGAAAAGGCAATCCCTGGCGTAATTAAAATTTGCGACAGTAGAAAATTATTTTTTGAATAATTTACTATAGACAAGGCAATCCCTGGCGCACTTAAAATTTGCGACAGTATAAAATTATTTTTTGAATAATTTACTATAGAAAAGGCAATCCCTGGCGTAATTAAAATTTGCGACAGTTGAAAATTATTTTTTGAATAATTTACTATAGAAAAGGCAATCCCTGGCGGATTTGAAATTTGCGACAGTAGAAAATTATTTTTTAAATAATTTACTATAGAAAAGGCAATCCCTGGCGTAATTAAAATTTGCGACAGTTGAAAATTATTTTTTGAATAATTTACTATAGAAAAGGCAATCCCTGGCGTAATTAAAATTTGCGACAGTATAAAATTATTTTTTGAATAATTTACTATAGAAAAGGCAATCCCTGGCGCAATTAAAACTTGCGATAGTAAAAAATTATTTTTTTGCAAAATTTACTATAGAAAAGGCAATCCCTGGCGTATTTAAAATTTGCGACAGTAAAAAATTATTTTTTGAATAATTTACTATAGAAAAGGCAATCCCAGGCGCAATTAAAATTTGCGACAGTTGAAAATTATTTTTTGAATAATCTACTATAGAAAAGGCAATCCCTGGCGTAATTAAAATTTGCGCCAGTAGAAAATTATTTTTTGAATAATTTACTATAGAAAAGGCAATCCCTGGCGTAATTAAAATTTGCGACAGTAGAAAATTATTTTTTGAATAATTTACTATAGAAAAGGCAATCCCTGGCGTAATTAAAATTTGCGACAGTAGAAAATTATTTTTTGAATTATTTACTATAAAAGAGGCAATCCCTGGCGCACTTAAAATTTGCGACAGTATAAAATTATTTTTTGAATAATTTACTATAGAAAAGGCAATCCCTGGCGTAATTAAAATTTGCGACAGTTGAAAATTATTTTTTGAATAATTTACTATAGAAAAGGCAATCCCTGGCGTAATTAAAATTTGCGACAGTTGAAAATTATTTTTTGAATAATTTACTATAGAAAAGGCAATCCCTGGCGTAATTAAAATTTGCGACAGTTGAAAATTATTTTTTGAATAATTTACTATAGAAAAGGCAATCCCTGGGATATTTAAAATTTGCGACAGTAAAAAATTATTTTTTTGCAAAATTTACTATAGAAAAGGCAATCCCTGGCGTATTTAAAATTTGCGACAGTAAAAAATTAATTTGTGATAAATTTATTATAGAAAAGCCAATCCCTGAGATATTTAAAATTTGCGACAGTAAAAAATTATTTTTTTGCAAAATTTACTATAGAAAAGGCAATCCCTGGCGTATTTAAAATTTGCGACAGACAAAAAATTATTTTTTGTATAATTTACTATAGAAAAGGCAATCCCTGGCGCAATTAAAATTTGCGACAGTAGAAAATTATTTTTTGAATAATTTACTATAGAAAAGGCAATCCCTGGCGCAATTAAAATTTGCGACAGTATAAAATTATTTTTTGAATAATTTACTGTAGAAAAGGCAATCCCTGGCGCAATTAAAATTTGCGACAGTAAAAAATTATTTTTTGAATAATTTACTATAGAAAAGGCAATCCCTGGCGCACTTAAAATTTGCGACAGTAGAAAATTATTTTTTGAATAATTTACTATAGAAAAGGCAATCCCTGACGTAATTAAAATTTGCGACAGTTGAAAATTATTTTTTGAATATTTTACTATAGAAAAGGCAATCCCTGGCGCACTTAAAATTTGCGACAGTAGAAAATTATTTTTTGAATAATTTACTATATAAAAGGCAAACCCTGGCGTAATTAAAATTTGCGACAGTAGAAAATTATTTTTTGAATAATTTACTATAGAAAAGGCAATCCCTGGCGCAATTAAAATTTGCGACAGTAAAAAATTATTTTTTGAATAATTTACTATAGAAAAGGCAATCCCTGGCGCATTTAAAATTTGCGACAGTAAAAAATTATTTTTTGAATAATTTACTATAGAAAAGGCAATCCCTGGCGTAATTAAAATTTGCGACAGTAGAAAATTATTTTTTGAATAATTTACTATAGAAAAGGCAATCCCTGGCGCAATTAAAATTTGCGACAGTATAAAATTATTTTTTGAATAATTTACTGTAGAAAAGGCAATCCCTGGCGCAATTAAAATTTGCGACAGTAAAAAATTATTTTTTGAATAATTTACTATAGAAAAGGCAATCCCTGGCGCACTTAAAATTTGCGACAGTAGACAATTATTTTTTGAATAATTTACTATAGAAAAGGCAATCCCTGGCGTAATTAAAATTTGCGACAGTAGAAAATTATTTTTTGAATAATTTACTATAGAAAAGGCAATCCCTGGCGTAATTAAAATTTGCGACGGTAAAAAATTATTTTTTGAATAATTTACTATAGAAAAGGCAATCCCCGGCGTAATTAAAATTTGCGATAGTAAAAAATTATTTTTTGAATAATTTACTGTAGAAAAGGCAATCCCTGGCGTAATTAAAACTTGCGATAATAAAAAATTATTTTTTGAATAATTTACTATAGAAAAGGCAATCCCTGGCGTAATTAAAATTTGCGACAGTTGAAAATTATTTTTTGAATAATTTACTATAGAAAAGGCAATCCCTGGCGCAATTAAAATTTGCGACAGTAAAAAATTATTTTTTGAATAATTTACTATAGAAAAGGCAATCCCTGGCGCACTTAAAATTTGCGACAGTAGAAAATTATTTTTTGAATAATTTACTATAGAAAAGGCAATCCCTGGCGTAATTAAAATTTGCGACAGTAGAAAATTATTTTTTGAATAATTTACTATAGAAAAGGCAATCCCTGGCGTAATTAAAATTTGCGACAGTTGAAAATTATTTTTTGAATAATTTACTATAGAAAAGGCAATCCCTGGCGTAATTAAAATTTGCGACAGTAAAAAATTATTTTTTGAATAATTTACTATAGAAAAGGCAATCCCTGGCGCACTTAAAATTTGCGACAGTAGAAAATTATTTTTTGAATAATTTACTATAGAAAAGGCAATCCCTGGCGTAATTAAAATTTGCGACAGTAGAAAATTATTTTTTGAATAATTTACTATAGAAAAGGCAATCCCTGGCGTAATTAAAATTTGCGACAGTTGAAAATTATTTTTTGAATAATTTACTATAGAAAAGGCAATCCCTGGCATAATTAAAATTTGCGACAGTATAAAATTAATTTTTGAATAATTTACTATAGAAAAGGCAATCCCTGGCGCAATTAAAATTTGCGACGGTAAAAAATTATTTTTTGAATAATTTACTATACAAAAGGCAATCCCTGGCGTAATTAAAATTTGCGATAGTAAAAAATTATTTTTTGAATAATTTACTGTAGAAAAGGCAATCCCTGGCGTAATTAAAACTTGCGATAGTAAAAAATTATTTTTTGAATAATTTACTATAGAAAAGGCAATCCCTGGCGTAATTAAAATTTGCGACAGTTGAAAATTATTTTTTGAATAATTTACTATAGAAAAGGCAATCCCTGGCGTAATTAAAATTTGCGACAGTAGAAAATTATTTTTTGAATAATTTACTATAGAAAAGGCAATCCCTGGCGTAATTAAAATTTGCGACAGTTGAAAATTATTTTTTGAATAATTTACTATAGAAAAGGCAATCCCTGGCGTAATTAAAATTTGCGACAGTAGAAAATTATTTTTTGAATAATTTACTATAGAAAAGGCAATCCCTGGTGCAATTAAAATTTGCGACAGTATAAAATTATTTTTTGAATAATTTACTATAGAAAAGGCAATCCCTGGCGTAATTAAAACTTGCGATAGTAAAAAATTATTTTTTGAATAATTTACTATAGAAAAGGCAATCCCTGGCGTAATTAAAATTTGCGACAGTAAAAAATTATTTTTTGAATAATTTACTATAGAAAAGGCAATCCCTGGCGCACTTAAAATTTGCGACAGTAAAAAATTATTTTTTGAATAATTTACTATAGAAAAGGCAATCCCTGGCGTAATTAAAATTTGCGACAGTAGAAAATTATTTTTTGAATAATTTACTATAGAAAAGGCAATCCCTGGCGTATTTAAAATTTGCGACAGTAAAAAATTATTTTTTTAATAATTTACTATAGAAAAGGCAATCCCTGGCGCACTTAAAATTTGCGACAGTAAAAAATTATTTTTCGCATATTTACTATAGAAAAGGCAATCCCTGGCGTAATTAAAATTTGCGACAGTAGAAAATTATTTTTTGAATAATTTACTATAGAAAAGGCAATCCCTGGCGTAATTAAAATTTGCGACAGTAGAAAATTATTTTTTGAATAATTTACTATAGACAAGGCAATCCCTGGCGCACTTAAAATTTGCGACAGTATAAAATTATTTTTTGAATAATTTACTATAGAAAAGGCAATCCCTGGCGTAATTAAAATTTGCGACAGTTGAAAATTATTTTTTGAATAATTTACTATAGAAAAGGCAATCCCTGGCGGATTTGAAATTTGCGACAGTAGAAAATTATTTTTTAAATAATTTACTATAGAAAAGGCAATCCCTGGCGTAATTAAAATTTGCGACAGTTGAAAATTATTTTTTGAATAATTTACTATAGAAAAGGCAATCCCTGGCGTAATTAAAATTTGCAACAGTATAAAATTATTTTTTGAATAATTTACTATAGAAAAGGCAATCCCTGGCGCAATTAAAACTTGCGATAGTAAAAAATTATTTTTTTGCAAAATTTACTATAGAAAAGGCAATCCCTGGCGTATTTAAAATTTGCGACAGTAAAAAATTATTTTTTGAATAATTTACTATAGAAAAGGCAATCCCAGGCGCAATTAAAATTTGCGACAGTATAAAATTATTTTTTGAATAATTTACTATATAAAAGGCAATCCCTGGCGCAATTAAAATTTGCGACAGTTGAAAATTACTTTTTGAATAATTTACTATAGAAAAGGCAATCCCTGGCGTAATTAAAACTTGCGATAGTAAAAAATTATTTTTTGAATAATTTACTATAGAAAAGGCAATCCCTGGCGTAATTAAAATTTGCGACAGTAGAAAATTATTTTTTGAATAATTTACTATAGAAAAGGCAATCCCTGGCGCAATTAAAATTTGCGACAGTATAAAATTATTTTTTGAATAATTTACTGTAGAAAAGGCAATCCCTGGCACAATTAAAATTTGCGACAGTAAAAAATTTTTTTTTTAATAATTTACTATAGAAAAGGCAATCCCTGGCGCAATTAAAATTTGCGACAGTTGAAAATTATTTTTTGAATAATTTACTATAGAAAAGGCAATCCCTGGCGTAATTAAAATTTGCGACACTAGAAAATTATTTTTTGAATAATTTACTATAGAAAAGGCAATCCCTGGCGTAATTAAAATTTGCGACAGTTGAAAATTATTTTTTGAATAATTTACTATAGAAAAGGCAATCCCTGGCGTAATTAACATTTGCGACAGTAGAAAATAATTTTTTGAATAATTTACTATAGAAAAGGCAATCCCTGACGCAATTAAAATTTGCGACAGTATAAAATTATTTTTTGAATAATTTACTATAGAAAAGGCAATCCCTGGCGTAATTAAAACTTCCGATAGTAAAAAATTATTTTTTGAATAATTTACTATAGAAAAGGCAATCCCTGGCGTAATTAAAATTTGCGACAGTAAAAAATTATTTTTTGAATAATTTACTACAGAAAAGACAATCCCTGGTGCAATTAAAATTTGCGACAGTAGAAAATTATTTTTTGCAAAATTTACTATAGAAAAGGCAATCCCTGGCGCACTTAAAATTTGCGACAGTATAAAATTATTTTTTGAATAATTTACTATATAAAAGGCAATCCCTGGCGCAATTAAAATTTGCGACAGTTGAAAATTATTTTTTGAATAATTTACTATAGAAAAGGCAATCCCTGGCGTAATTAAAATTTGCGACAGTAGAAAATTATTTTTTGAATAATTTACTATAGAAAAGGCAATCCCTGGCGTAATTAAAATTTGCGACAGTTGAAAATTATTTTTTGAATAATTTACTATAGAAAAGGCAATCCCTGGCGTAATTAAAATTTGCGACAGTATAAAATTAATTTTTGAATAATTTACTATAGAAAAGGCAATCCCTGGCGCAATTAAAATTTGCGACGGTAAAAAATTATTTTTTGAATAATTTACTATACAAAAGGCAATCCCTGGCGTAATTAAAATTTGCGATAGTAAAAAATTATTTTTTGAATAATTTACTGTAGAAAAGGCAATCCCTGGCGTAATTAAAACTTGCGATAGTAAAAAATTATTTTTTGAATAATTTACTATAGAAAAGGCAATCCCTGGCGTAATTAAAATTTGCGACAGTTGAAAATTATTTTTTGAATAATTTACTATAGAAAAGGCAATCCCTGGCGTAATTAAAATTTGCGACAGTAGAAAATTATTTTTTGAATAATTTACTATAGAAAAGGCAATCCCTGGCGTAATTAAAATTTGCGACAGTTGAAAATTATTTTTTGAATAATTTACTATAGAAAAGGCAATCCCTGGCGTAATTAAAATTTGCGACAGTAGAAAATTATTTTTTGAATAATTTACTATAGAAAAGGCAATCCCTGGTGCAATTAAAATTTGCGACAGTATAAAATTATTTTTTGAATAATTTACTATAGAAAAGGCAATCCCTGGCGTAATTAAAACTTGCGATAGTAAAAAATTATTTTTTGAATAATTTACTATAGAAAAGGCAATCCCTGGCGTAATTAAAATTTGCGACAGTAAAAAATTATTTTTTGAATAATTTACTATAGAAAAGGCAATCCCTGGCGCACTTAAAATTTGCGACAGTAAAAAATTATTTTTTGAATAATTTACTATAGAAAAGGCAATCCCTGGCTTAATTAAAATTTGCGACAGTAGAAAATTATTTTTTGAATAATTTACTATAGAAAAGGCAATCCCTGGCGTATTTAAAATTTGCGACAGTAAAAAATTATTTTTTTAATAATTTACTATAGAAAAGGCAATCCCTGGCGCACTTAAAATTTGGGACAGTAAAAAATTATTTTTCGAATATTTACTATAGAAAAGGCAATCCCTGGCGTAATTAAAATTTGCGACAGTAGAAAATTATTTTTTGAATAATTTACTATAGAAAAGGCAATCCCTGGCGTAATTAAAATTTGCGACAGTAGAAAATTATTTTTTGAATAATTTACTATAGACAAGGCAATCCCTGGCGCACTTAAAATTTGCGACAGTATAAAATTATTTTTTGAATAATTTACTATAGAAAAGGCAATCCCTGGCGTAATTAAAATTTGCGACAGTTGAAAATTATTTTTTGAATAATTTACTATAGAAAAGGCAATCCCTGGCGGATTTGAAATTTGCGACAGTAGAAAATTATTTTTTAAATAATTTACTATAGAAAAGGCAATCCCTGGCGTAATTAAAATTTGCGACAGTTGAAAATTATTTTTTGAATAATTTACTATAGAAAAGGCAATCCCTGGCGTAATTAAAATTTGCGACAGTATAAAATTATTTTTTGAATAATTTACTATAGAAAAGGCAATCCCTGGCGCAATTAAAACTTGCGATAGTAAAAAATTATTTTTTTGCAAAATTTACTATAGAAAAGGCAATCCCTGGCGTATTTAAAATTTGCGACAGTAAAAAATTATTTTTTGAATAATTTACTATAGAAAAGGCAATCCCAGGCGCAATTAAAATTTGCGACAGTATAAAATTATTTTTTGAATAATTTACTATATAAAAGGCAATCCCTGGCGCAATTAAAATTTGCGACAGTTGAAAATTACTTTTTGAATAATTTACTATAGAAAAGGCAATCCCTGGCGTAATTAAAACTTGCGATAGTAAAAAATTATTTTTTGAATAATTTACTATAGAAAAGGCAATCCCTGGCGTAATTAAAATTTGCGACAGTAGAAAATTATTTTTTGAATAATTTACTATAGAAAAGGCAATCCCTGGCGCAATTAAAATTTGCGACAGTATAAAATTATTTTTTGAATAATTTACTGTAGAAAAGGCAATCCCTGGCACAATTAAAATTTGCGACAGTAAAAAATTTTTTTTTTAATAATTTACTATAGAAAAGGCAATCCCTGGCGCAATTAAAATTTGCGACAGTTGAAAATTATTTTTTGAATAATTTACTATAGAAAAGGCAATCCCTGGCGTAATTAAAATTTGCGACACTAGAAAATTAGTTTTTGAATAATTTACTATATAAAAGGCAATCCCTGGCGTAATTAAAATTTGCGACAGTTGAAAATTATTTTTTGAATAATTTACTATAGAAAATGCAATCCCTGGCGTAATTAAAACTTGCGATAGTAAAAAATTATTTTTTGAATAATTTACTATAGAAAAGGCAATCCCTGGCGTAATTAAAATTTGCGACAGTAAAAAATTATTTTTTGAATAATTTACTACAGAAAAGGCAATCCCTGGTGCAATTAAAATTTGCGACAGTAGAAAATTATTTTTTGCAAAATTTACTATAGAAAAGGCAATCCCTGGCGCACTTAAAATTTGCGACAGTATAAAATTATTTTTTGAATAATTTACTATATAAAAGGCAATCCCTGGCGCAATTAAAATTTGCGACAGTTGAAAATTATTTTTGAATAATTTACTATAGAAAAGGCAATCCCTGGCGCACTTAAAATTTGCGACAGTAAAAAATTATTTTTTGAATAATTTACTATAGAAAAGGCAATCCCTGGCGTAATTAAAATTTGCGACAGTAGAAAATTATTTTTTGAATAATTTACTATAGAAAAGGCAATCCCTGGCGCAATTAAAATTTGCGACAGTATAAAATTATTTTTTGAATAATTTACTGTAGAAAAGGCAATCCCTGGATCAATTAAAATTTGCGACAGTAAAAAATTATTTTTTGAATAATTTACTATAGAAAAGGCAATCCCTGGCGCACTTAAAATTTGCGACAGTAGAAAATTATTTTTTGAATAATTTACTATAGAAAAGGCAATCCCTGGGATATTTAAAATTTGCGACAGTAAAAAATTATTTTTTGAATAATTTACTATAGAAAAGGCAATCCCTGGCGTAATTAAAATTTGCGACAGGATAATATTATTTTTTGAATAATTTACTATAGAAAAGGCAATCCCTGGCGCTATTAAAATTTGCGATAGTAAAAAATTATTTTTTTGCAAAATTTATTATAGAAAAGGCAATCCCTGGCGTATTTAAAATTTGCGACAGTAAAAAATTATTTTTTGAATAATTTACTATAGAAAAGGCAATCCCTGGCGCAATTAAAATTTGCGACAGTAGAAAATTATTTTTTGAATAATTTACTATAGAAAAGGCAATCCCTGGCGTATTTAAAATTTGCGACAGTAAAAAATTATTTTTTGAATAATTTACTATAGAAAAGGCAATCCCAGGCGCAATTAAAATTTGCGACAGTATAAAATTATTTTTTGAATAATTTACTATATAAAAGGCAATCCCTGGCGCAATTAAAATTTGCGACAGTTGAAAATTACTTTTTGAATAATTTACTATAGAAAAGGCAATCCCTGGCGTAATTAAAACTTGCGATAGTAAAAAATTATTTTTTGAATAATTTACTATAGAAAAGGCAATCCCTGGCGTAATTAAAATTTGCGACAGTAGAAAATTATTTTTTGAATAATTTACTATAGAAAAGGCAATCCCTGGCGCAATTAAAATTTGCGACAGTATAAAATTATTTTTTGAATAATTTACTG
Source organism: Dioctria linearis (assembly GCA_963930735.1). Taxonomy (NCBI): domain Eukaryota; kingdom Metazoa; phylum Arthropoda; class Insecta; order Diptera; family Asilidae; genus Dioctria; species Dioctria linearis. The sequence continues at coordinate 49,631 of CAWVNZ010002744.1, read as the reverse complement.
TAGAAAAGGCAATCCCTGGCACAATTAAAATTTGCGACAGTAAAAAATTTTTTTTTTAATAATTTACTATAGAAAAGGCAATCCCTGGCGCAATTAAAATTTGCGACAGTTGAAAATTATTTTTTGAATAATTTACTATAGAAAAGGCAATCCCTGGCGTAATTAAAATTTGCGACACTAGAAAATTAGTTTTTGAATAATTTACTATATAAAAGGCAATCCCTGGCGTAATTAAAATTTGCGACAGTTGAAAATTATTTTTTGAATAATTTACTATAGAAAATGCAATCCCTGGCGTAATTAAAACTTGCGATAGTAAAAAATTATTTTTTGAATAATTTACTATAGAAAAGGCAATCCCTGGCGTAATTAAAATTTGCGACAGTAAAAAATTATTTTTTGAATAATTTACTACAGAAAAGGCAATCCCTGGTGCAATTAAAATTTGCGACAGTAGAAAATTATTTTTTGCAAAATTTACTATAGAAAAGGCAATCCCTGGCGCACTTAAAATTTGCGACAGTATAAAATTATTTTTTGAATAATTTACTATATAAAAGGCAATCCCTGGCGCAATTAAAATTTGCGACAGTTGAAAATTATTTTTGAATAATTTACTATAGAAAAGGCAATCCCTGGCGCACTTAAAATTTGCGACAGTAAAAAATTATTTTTTTGAATAATTTACTATAGAAAAGGCAATCCCTGGCGTAATTAAAATTTGCGACAGTAGAAAATTATTTTTTGAATAATTTACTATAGAAAAGGCAATCCCTGGCGCAATTAAAATTTGCGACAGTATAAAATTATTTTTTGAATAATTTACTGTAGAAAAGGCAATCCCTGGATCAATTAAAATTTGCGACAGTAAAAAATTATTTTTTGAATAATTTACTATAGAAAAGGCAATCCCTGGCGCACTTAAAATTTGCGACAGTAGAAAATTATTTTTTGAATAATTTACTATAGAAAAGGCAATCCCTGGGATATTTAAAATTTGCGACAGTAAAAAATTATTTTTTGAATAATTTACTATAGAAAAGGCAATCCCTGGCGTAATTAAAATTTGCGACAGTATAATATTATTTTTTGAATAATTTACTATAGAAAAGGCAATCCCTGGCGCAATTAAAATTTGCGATAGTAAAAAATTATTTTTTTGCAAAATTTATTATAGAAAAGGCAATCCCTGGCGTATTTAAAATTTGCGACAGTAAAAAATTATTTTTTGAATAATTTACTATAGAAAAGGCAATCCCTGGCGCAATTAAAATTTGCGACAGTAGAAAATTATTTTTTGAATAATTTACTATAGAAAAGGCAATCCCTGGCGCAATTAAAATTTGCGACAGTAAAAAATTATTTTTTGAATAATTTACTATAGAAAAGGCAATCCCTGGCGTAATTAAAATTTGCGACAGTATAAAATTATTTTTTGAATAATTTACTATAGAAAAGGCAATCCCTGGCGTATTTAAAATTTGCGACAGTTGAAAATTATTTTTTGAATAATTTACTATAGAAAAGGCAATCCCTGGCGTATTTAAAATTTGCGACAGTAAAAAATTATTTTTTGAATAATTTACTATAGAAAAGGCAATCCCTGGCGGATTTGAAATTTGCGACAGTAGAAAATTATTTTTTGAATAATTTACTATAGAAAAGGCAATCCCTGGCGCAATTAAAATTTGCGACAGTAAAAAATTATTTTTTGAATAATTTACTATAGAAAAGGCAATCCCTGGCGTAATTAAAATTTGCGACAGTATAAAATTATTTTTTGAATAATTTACTATAGAAAAGGCAATCCCTGGCGTATTTAAAATTTGCGACAGTATAAAATTATTTTTTGAATAATTTACTATAGAAAAGGCAATCCCTGGCGTAATTAAAACTTGCGATAGTAAAAAATTATTTTTTGAATAATTTACTATAGAAAAGGCAATCCCTGGCGCAATTAAAATTTGCGACAGTATAAAATTATTTTTTGAATAATTTACTATAGAAGAGGCAATCCCTGGCGCACTTAAAATTTGCGATAGTAAAAAATTATTTTTTGAATAATTTACTATAGAAAAGGCAATCCCTGGCGCAATTAAAATTTGCGACAGTTGAAAATTATTTTTTGAATAATTTACTATAGAAAAGGCAATCCCTGGCGTAGTTAAAATTTGCGACAGTAAAAAATTATTTTTTGAATAATTTACTATAGAAAAGGCAATCCCTGGCGTAATTAAAACTTGCGATAATAAAAAATTATTTTTTGAATAATTTACTATAGTAAAGGCAATCCCTGGCGCACTTAAAATTTGCGATAGTAGAAAATTATTTTTTGAATAATTTACTATAGAAAAGGCAATCCCTGGCGTAATTAAAATTTGCGACAGTTGAAAATTATATTTTGAATAATTTACTATAGAAAAGGCAATCCCTGGCGGATTTGAAATTTTCGACAGTAGAAAATTATTTTTTGAATAATTTACTATAGAAAAGGCAATCCCTGGCGCACTTAAAATTTGCGACAGTAAAAAATTATTTTTTGAATAATTTACTATAGAAAAGGCAATCCCTGGCGTAATTCAAATTTGCGACAGTAGAAAATTATTTTTTGAATAATTTACTATAGAAAAGGCAATCCCTGGCGTATTTAAAATTTGCGACAGTAAAAAATTATTTTTTGAATAATTTACTATAGAAAAGGCAATCCCTGGCGTAATTAAAATTTGCGACAGTTGAAAATTATTTTTTGAATAATTTACAAAAGAAAAGGCAATCCCTGGCGCAATTAAAATTTGCGACAGTTGAAAATTATTTTTTGAATAATTTACTATAAAAAGGCAATCCCTGGCGTAATTAAAATTTGCGACAGTAGAAAATTATTTTTTGAATAATTTACTATAGAAAAGGCAATCCCTGGCGTAATTAAAATTTGCGACAGTAGAAAATTATTTTTTGAATAATTTACTATAGAAAAGGCAATCTCTGGCTTAATTAAAATTTGCGACAGTAGAAAATTATTTTTTGAATAATTTACTATAGAAAAGGCAATCCCTGGCGTAATTAAAATTTGCGACAGTAGAAAATTATTTTTTGAAAAGTTTACTATAGAAAAGGCAATCCCTGGCGTAATTAAAATTTGCGACAGTAGAAAATTATTTTTTGAATAATTTACTATAGAAAAGGCAATCCCTGGCGGATTTGAAATTTGCGACAGTAAAAAATTATTTTTTGTGCAAAATTTACTATAGAAAAGGCAATCCCTGGCGTAATTAAAATTTGCGACAGTAGAAAATTATTTTTTGAATAATTTTCTATAGAAAAGGCAATCCCTGGCGTAATTAAAATTTGCGACAGTAGAAAATTATTTTTTGAATAATTTACTATAGAAAAGGCAATCCCTGGGATATTTAAAATTTGCGACAGTAAAAAAATATTTTTTGAAAAATTTACTATAGAAAAGGCAATCCCTGGCGGATTTGAAATTTGCGACAGTAGAAAATTATTTTTTGAATAATTTACTATAGAAAAGGCAATCCCTGGCGCAATTAAAATTTGCCACAATTGAAAATTATTTTTTGAATAATTTACTATAGAAATGGCAATCCCTGGGGCAATTAAAATTTGCGACAGTAAAAAATTATTTTTTGAATAATTTACTATAGAAAAGGCAATCCCTGGCGCAATTAAAATTTGCGACAGTTGAAACTTATTTTTTGAATAATTTACTATGGAAAAGGCAATCCCTGGCTCACTTAAAATTTGCGACAGTAAAAAATTATTTTTTGAATAATTTACTATAGAAGAGGCAATCCCTGGCGTAATTAAAATTTGCGACAGTATAAAATTATTTTTTGAATTATTTACTATAGAAAAGGCAATCCCTGGCGTAATTAAAATTTGCGACAGTATAAAATTATTTTTTGAATAATTTACTATAGAAAAGGCAATCCCTGGCGTAATTAAAATTTGCGACAGTTGAAAATTATTTTTTGAATAATTTACTATAGAAAAGGCAATCCCTGGCGGATTTGAAATTTGCGACAGTAGAAAATTATTTTTTGAATAATTTACTATAGAAAAGGCAATCCCTGACGTAATTAAAATTTGCGACAGTTGAAAATTATTTTTTGAATAATTTACTATAGAAAAGGCAATCCCTGGCGTAATTAAAATTTGCGACAGTAGAAAATTATTTTTTGAATAATTTACTATAGAAGAGGCAATCCTTGGCGTAATTAAAATTTGCGACAGTTGAAAATTATTTTTTGAATAATTTACTATTAAAAAGGCAATCCCTGGCGTAATTAAAATTTGCGACAGTAGAAAATTATTTTTTGAATAATTTACTATAGAAAAGGCAATCCCTGGGATATTTAAAATTTGCGACAGTAAAAAAATATTTTTTGAAAAATTTAATATAGAAAAGGCAATCCCTGGCGGATTTGAAATTTGCGACAGTAAAAAATTATTTTTTGAATAATTTACTATAGAAAAGGCAATCCCTGGCGCAATTAAAATTTGCCACAGTTGAAACTTATTTTTTGAATAATTTACTATAGAAAAGGCAATCCCTGGCGCACTTAAAATTTGCGACAGTAAAAAATTATTTTTTGAATAATTTACTATAGAAGAGGCAATCCCTGGCGTAATTAAAATTTGCGACAGTATAAAATTATTTTTTGAATAATTTACTATAGAAAAGGCAATCCCTGGCGTAATTAAAATTTGCGACAGTATAAAATTATTTTTTGAATAATTTACTATAGAAAAGGCAATCCCTGACGTAATTAAAATTTGCGACTGTTGAAAATTATTTTTTGAATAATTTACTATAGAAAAGGCAATCCCTGGCGTAATTAAAATTTGCGACAGTATAAAATTATTTTTTGAATAATTTACTATAGAAAATGCAATCCCTGGCGTAATTAAAATTTGCGACAGTTGAAAATTATTTTTTGAATAATTTACTATAGAAAAGGCAATCCCTGGCGGATTTGAAATTTGCGACAGTAGAAAATTATTTTTTGAATAATTTACTATAGAAAAGGCAATCCCTGGCGTAATTAAAATTTACGACAGTTGAAAATTATTTTTTGAATAATTTACTATAGAAAAGGCAATCCCTGGCGTAATTAAAATTTTCGACAGTAGGAAATTATTTTTTGAATAATTTACTATAGAAGAGGCAATCCCTGGCGTAATTAAAATTTGCGACAGTTGAAAATTATTTTTTGAATAATTTACTATTAAAAAGGCAATCCCTGGCGTAATTAAAATTTGCGACAGTAGAAAATTATTTTTTGAATAATTTACTATAGAAAAGGCAATCCCTGGCGCACTTAAAATTTGCGACAGTATAAAATTATTTTTTGAATAATTTACTATAGAAAAGGCAATCCCTGGCGTAATTAAAATTTTCGACAGTTGAAAATTATTTTTTGAATAATTTACTATAGAAAAGGCAATCCCTGGCGGATTTGAAATTTGCGACAGTAAAAAATTATTTTTTTGCAAAATTTACTATAGAAAAGGCAATCCCTGGCGTAATTAAAATTTGCGACAGTAGAAAATTATTTTTTGAATAATTTACTATAGAAAAGGCAATCCCTGGCGTAATTAAAATTTGCGACAATATAAAATTATTTTTTGAATAATTTACTATAGAACAGGCAATCCCTGGGATATTTAAAATTTGCGACAGTAAAAAAATATTTTTTGAAAAATTTACTATAGAAAAGGCAATCCCTGGCGGATTTGAAATTTGCGACAGTAGAAAATTATTTTTTTAATAATTTACTATAGAAAAGGCAATCCCTGGCGCAATTAAAATTTGCCACAGTTGAAAATTATTTTTTGAATAATTTACTATAGAAAAAGCAATCCCTGGGGCAATTAAAATTTGCGACAGTTGAAAATTATTTTTTGAATAATTTACTATAGAAAAGGCAATCCCTGGCGTAATTAAAATTTGCGACAGTTGAAAATTATTTTTTGAATAATTTACTATTGAAAAGGCAATCCCTGGCGTAATTAAAATTTGCGACAGTTGAAAATTATTTTTTGAATAATTTACTATAGAAAAGGCAATCCCTGGCGCAATTAATATTTGCGACAGTTGAAAATTATTTTTTGAATAATTTACTATAGAAAAGGCAATCCCTGGCGTAATTAAAATTTGCGACAGCATAAAATTATTTTTTGAATAATTTACTATAGAAAAGGCAATCCCTGGCGGATTTGAAATTTGCGACAGTAAAAAATTATTTTTTTGCAAAATTTACTATAGAAAAGGCAATCCCTGGCGCAATTAAAATTTGCGACAGTTGAAAATTATTTTTTGAATAATTTACTATAGAAAAGGAAATCCCTGGCGTATTTTAAATTTGCAACAGTAAAAAATTATTTTTTGAATAATTTACTATAGAAAAGGCAATCCCTGGCGTAATTAAAATTTGCGAGAGTTTAAAATTATTTTTTGAATAATTTACTATAGAAAAGGCAATCCCTGGCGTAATTAAAATTTGCGACAGTAGAAAATTATTTTTTGAATAATTTACTATAGAAAAGGCAATCCCTGGGATATTTAAAATTTGCGACAGTAGAAAATTATTTTTTGAATAATTTACTATAGAAAAGGCAATCCCTGGCGTAATTAAAATTTGCGACAGTTGAAAATTATTTTTTGAATAATTTACTATAGAAAAGGCAATCCCTGGCGGATTTAAAATTTGCGACAGTTGAAAATTATTTTTTGAATAATTTACTACAGAAAAGGCAATCCCTGGCGTAATTAAAATTTGCGACAGTAAAAAATTATTTTTTGAATAATTTACTATAGAAAAGGCAATCCCTGGTGCAATTAAAATTTGCGACAGTAGAAAATTATTTTTTGAATAATTTACTATAGAAAAGGCAATCCCCTGGCGCAATTAAAATTTGCGACAGTTGAAAATTATTTTTTGAATAATTTACTATAGAAAAGGCAATCCCTGGCGTAATTAAAATTTGCGACAGTAAAAAATTATTTTTTGTATAATTTACTATAGAAATGGCAATCCCTGGCGCAATTAAAATTTGCGACAGTTGAAAATTATTTTTTGAATAATTTACTATAGAAAAGGCACTCCCTGGCGTAATTAAAATTTGCGACAGTTGAAAATTATTTTTTGAATAATTTACTATAGAAAACACAATCCCTGGCGTATTTAAAATTTGCGACAGTATAAAATTATTTTTTGAATAATTTACTATAGAAAAGGCAATCCCTGGCGCAATTAAAATTTGCGACAGTAAAAAATTATTTTTTGAATAATTTACTATAGAAAAGGCAATCCCTGGCGCAATTAAAATTTGCGACAGTTGAAAATTATTTTTTGAATAACTTGCTATAGAAAAGGCAATCCCTGGCGCAATTAAAATTTGCGACAGTTGAAAATTATTTTTTGAATAATTTACTATAGAAAAGGCAATCCCTGGCGCACTTAAAATTTGCGACAGTAAAAAATTATTTTTTGAATAATTTACTATAGAAAAGGCAATCCCTGGCGTAATTAAAATTTGCGACAGTATAAAATTATTTTTTTGAATAATTTACTATAGAAAAGGCAATCCCTGGCGTAATTAAAATTTGCGACAGTAGAAAATTATTTTTTGAATAATTTACTATAGAAAAGGCAATCCCTGGGATATTTAAAATTTGCGACAGTAAAAAAATATTTTTTGAAAAATTTAATATAGAAAAGGCAATCCCTGGCGGATTTGAAATTTGCGACAGTAGAAAATTATTTTTTGAATAATTTACTATAGAAAAGGCAATCCCTGGCGCAATTAAAATTTGCCACAGTTGAAAATTATTTTTTGAATAATTTACTATAGAAAAGGCAATCCCTGGGGCAATTAAAATTTGCGACAGTAAAAAATTATTTTTTGAATAATTTACTATAGAAAAGGCAATTCCTGGCGCAATTAAAATTTGCGACAGTTGAAACTTATTTTTTGAATAATTTACTATAGAAAAGGCAATCCCTGGCGCACTTAAAATTTGCGACAGTAAAAAATTATTTTTTGAATAATTTACTATAGAAGAGGCAATCCCTGGCGTAATTAAAATTTGCGACAGTATAAAATTATTTTTTGAATAATTTACTATAGAAAAGGCAATCCCTGGCGTAATTAAAATTTGCGACAGTATAAAATTATTTTTTGAATAATTTACTATAGAAAAGGCAATCCCTGGCGTAATTAAAATTTGCGACTGTTGAAAATTATTTTTTGAATAATTTACTATAGAAAAGGCAATCCCTGGCGTAATTAAAATTTGCGACAATATAAAATTATTTTTTGAATAATTTACTATAGAAAATGCAATCCCTGGCGTAATTAAAATTTGCGACAGTTGAAAATTATTTTTTGAATAATTTACTATAGAAAAGGCAATCCCTGGCGGATTTGAAATTTGCGACAGTAGAAAATTATTTTTTGAATAATTTACTATAGAAAAGGCAATCCCTGGCGTAATTAAAATTTGCGACAGTTGAAAATTATTTTTTGAATAATTTACTATAGAAAAGGCAATCCCTGGCGTAATTAAAATTTTCGACAGTAGGAAATTATTTTTTGAATAATTTACTATAGAAGAGGCAATCCCTGGCGTAATTAAAATTTGCGACAGTTGAAAATTATTTTTTGAATAATTTACTATTAAAAAGGCAATCCCTGGCGTAATTAAAATTTGCGACAGTAGAAAATTATTTTTTGAATAATTTACTATAGAAAAGGCAATCCCTGGCGCACTTAAAATTTGCGACAGTATAAAATTATTTTTTGAATAATTTACTATAGAAAAGGCAATCCCTGGCGTAATTAAAATTTTCGACAGTTGAAAATTATTTTTTGAATAATTTACTATAGAAAAGGCAATCCCTGGCGGATTTGAAATTTGCGACAGTAAAAAATTATTTTTTTGCAAAATTTACTATAGAAAAGGCAATCCCTGGCGTAATTAAAATTTGCGACAGTAGAAAATTATTTTTTGAATAATTTACTATAGAAAAGGCAATCCCTGGCGTAATTAAAATTTGCGACAGTGTAAAATTATTTTTTGAATAATTTACTATAGAAAATTCAATCCCTGGGATATTTAAAATTTGCGACAGTAAAAAAATATTTTTTGAAAAATTTACTATAGAAAAGGCAATCCCTGGCGGATTTGAAATTTGCGACAGTAGAAAATTATTTTTTTAATAATTTACTATAGAAAAGGCAATCCCTGGCGCAATTAAAATTTGCCACAGTTGAAAATTATTTTTTGAATAATTTACTATAGAAAAGGCAATCCCTGGGGCAATTAAAATTTGCGACAGTTGAAAATTATTTTTTGAATAATTTACTATAGAAAAGGCAATCCCTGGCGTAATTAAAATTTGCGACAGTTGAAAATTATTTTTTGAATAATTTACTATTGAAAAGGCAATCCCTGGCGTAATTAAAATTTGCGACAGTTGAAAATTATTTTTTGAATAATTTACTATAGAAAAGGCAATCCCTGGCGCAATTAATATTTGCGACAGTTGAAAATTATTTTTTGAATAATTTACTATAGAAAAGGCAATCCCTGGCGTAATTAAAATTTGCGACAGCATAAAATTATTTTTTGAATAATTTACTATAGAAAAGGCAATCCCTGGCGGATTTGAAATTTGCGACAGTAAAAAATTATTTTTTTGCAAAATTTACTATAGAAAAGGCAATCCCTGGCGCAATTAAAATTTGCGACAGTTGAAAATTATTTTTTGAATAATTTACTATAAAATAGGAAATCCCTGGCGTATTTTAAATTTGCAACAGTAAAAAATTATTTTTTGAATAATTTACTATAGAAAAGGCAATCCCTGGCGTAATTAAAATTTGCGACAGTTGAAAATTATTTTTTGAATAATTTACTATAGAAAAGGCAATCCCTAGCGTAATTAAAATTTGCGACAGTAGAAAATTATTTTTTGAATAATTTACTATAGAAAAGGCAATCCCTGGCGCAATTAAAATTTGCGACAGTAGAAAATTATTTTTTGAATAATTTACTATAGAAACGGCAATCCCTGGCGCAATTAAAATTTGCAACAGTTGAAAATTATTTTTTGAATAATTTACTATAGAAAAGGCAATCCCTGGGATATTTAAAATTTGCGACAGTAGAAAATTATTTTTTGAATAATTTACTATAGAAAAGGCAATCCCTGGCGTAATTAAAATTTGCGACAGTTGAAAATTATTTTTTGAATAATTTACTATAGAAAAGGCAATCCCTGGCGGATTTAAAATTTGCGACAGTTGAAAATTATTTTTTGAATAATTTACTATAGAAAAGGCAATCCCTGGCGTAATTAAAATTTGCGACAGTAAAAAATTATTTTTTGAATAATTTACTATAGAAAAGGCAATCCCTGGTGCAATTAAAATTTGCGACAGTAGAAAATTATTTTTTGAATAATTTACTATAGAAAAGGCAATCCCTGGCGCAATTAAAATTTGCGACAGTTGAAAATTATTTTTTGAATAATTTACTATAGAAAAGGCAATCCCTGGCGTAATTAAAATTTGCGACAGTAAAAAATTATTTTTTGAATAATTTACTATAGAAATGGCAATCCCTGGCGCAATTAAAATTTGCGACAGTTGAAAATTATTTTTTGAATAATTTACTATAGAAAAGGCAATCCCTGGCGTAATTAAAATTTGCGACAGTTGAAAATTATTTTTTGAATAATTTACTATAGAAAACACAATCCCTGGCGTATTTAAAATTTGCGACAGTATAAAATTATTTTTTGAATAATTTACTATAGAAAAGGCAATCCCTGGCGCAATTAAAATTTGCGACAGTAAAAAATTATTTTTTGAATAATTTACTATAGAAAAGGCAATCCCTGGCGCAATTAAAATTTGCGACAGTTGAAAATTATTTTTTGAATAACTTGCTATAGAAAAGGCAATCCCTGGCGCAATTAAAATTTGCGACAGTTGAAAATTATTTTTTGAATAATTTACTATAGAAAAGGCAATCCCTGGCGCACTTAAAATTTGCGACAGTAAAAAATTATTTTTTGAATAATTTACTATAGAAAAGGCAATCCCTGGCGTAATTAAAATTTGCGACAGTTGAAAATTATTTTTTGAATAATTTACTATAGAAAAGGCAATCCCTGGCGCAATTAAATTTGCGAGAGTTGAAAATTATTTTTTGAATAATTTACTATAGAAAAGGCAATCCCTGGCGTAATTAAAATTTGCGACAGTAGAAAATTATTTTTTGAATAATTTACTATAGAAAAGGCAATCCCTGGCGTAATTAAAATTTGCGACAGTAGAAAATTATTTTTTGAATAATTTACTATAGAAAAGGCAATCCCTGGCGTAATTAAAATTTGCGACAGTAGAAAACTATTTTTTGAATAATTTACTATAGAAAAGGCAATCCCTGGCGCAATTAAAATTTGCGACAGTTGAAAATTATTTTTTGAATAATTTACTATACAAAAGGCAATCCCTGGCGTAATTAAAATTTGCGACAGTAGAAAATTATTTTTTGAATAATTTACTATAGAAAAGGCAATCCCTGGCGTAATTAAAATTTGCGACAATAGAAAATTATTTTTTGAATAATTTACTATAGAAAAGGCAATCCCTGGCGTAATTAAAATTTGCGACAGTAGAAAATTATTTTTTGAATTATTTACTATAAAAGAGGCAATCCCTGGCGCACTTAAAATTATAAAAATTATTTTTTGAATAATTTACTATAGAAAAGGCAATCCCTGGCGTAATTAAAATTTGCGACAGTTGAAAATTATTTTTTGAATAATTTACTATAGAAAAGCAATCCCTGGCGTAATTAAAATTTGCGACAGTTGAAAATTATTTTTTGAATAATTTACTATAGAAAAGGCAATCCCTGGGATATTTAAAATTTGCGACAGTAAAAAATTATTTTTTTGCAAAATTTACTATAGAAAAGGCAATCCCTGGCGTATTTAAAATTTGCGACAGTAAAAAATTAATTTGTGATAAATTTATTATAGAAAAGGCAATCCCTGAGATATTTAAAATTTGCGACTGTAAAAAATTATTTTTTTGAAAAATTTACTATAGAAAAGGCAATCCCTGGCGTATTTAAAATTTGCGACAGACAAAAAATTATTTTTTGAATAATTTACTATAGAAAAGGCAATCCCTGGCGCAATTAAAATTTGCGACAGTAGAAAATTATTTTTTGAATAATTTACTATAGAAAAGGCAATACCTGGCGCAATTAAAATTTGCGACAGTTGAAAATTATTTTTTGAATAATTTACTATAGAAAAGGCAATCCCTGGCGTAATTAAAATTTGCGACAGTAAAAAATTATTTTTTGAATAATTTACTATAGAAATGGCAATCCCTGGCGTAATTAAAATTTGCGACAGTTGAAAATTATTTTTTGAATAATTTACTATAGAAAAGGCAATCCCTGGCGTAATTAATATTTGCGACAGTTGAAAATTATTTTTTGAATAATTTACTATAGAAAAGGCAATCCCTGGTGTATTTAAAATTTGCGACAGTATAAAATTATTTTTTGAATAATTTACTATAGAAAAGGCAATCCCTGGCGTAATTAAAACTTGCGAGAGTTGACAATTATTTTTTGAATAATTCACTATTGAAAAGGCAATCCCTGGCGCAATTAAAATTTGCGAGAGTAAAAAATTATTTTTTGAATAATTTACTATAGAAAAGGCTCCCTGGCGCAATTAAAATTTGCGACAGTTGAAAATTATTTTTTGAATAATTTGCTATAGAAAAGGCAATCCCTGGCGCAATTAAAATTTGCGACAGTTGAAAATTATTTTTTGAATAATTTACTATAGAAAAGGCAATCCCTGGCGCACTTAAAATTTGCGACAGTAAAAAATTATTTTTTGAATAATTTACTATAGAAAAGGCAAACCCTGGCGTAATTAAAATTTGCGACAGTTGAAAATTATTTTTTGAATAATTTACTATAGAAAAGGCAATCCCTGGCGCAATTAAAATTTGCGACAGTTGAAAATTATTTTTTTAATAATTTACTATAGAAAAGGCAATCCCTGGCGTAAATAAAATTTGCGACAGTAGAAAATTATTTTTTGAATAATTTACTATAGAAAAGGCAATCCCTGGCGTAATTAAAATTTGCGACAGTAGAAAATTATTTTTTGAATAATTTACTATAGAAAAGGCAATCCCTGGCGTAATTAAAATTTGCGACAGTAGAAAATTATTTTTTGAATAATTTACTATAGAAAAGGCAATCCCTGGCGCACTTAAAATTTGCGACAGTATAAAATTATTTTTTGAATAATTTACTATAGAAAAGGCAATCCCTGGGATATTTAAAATTTGCGACAGTAAAAAATTATTTTTTTGTAAAATTTACTATAGAAAAGGCAATCCCTGGCGTATTTAAAATTTGCGACAGTTGAAAATTATTTTTTGAATAATTTACTATAGAAAAGGCAATCCCTGGCGTAATTAAAATTTGCGACAGTATAAAATTATTTTTTGAATAATTTACTATAGAAAAGGCAATCCCTGGCGCAATTAAAATTTGCGACAGTTGAAAATTATTTTTTGAATAATTTACTATAGAAGACGCAATCCCTGGCGTAATTAAAATTTGCGACAGTAAAAAATTATTTTTTGAATAATTTACTATAGAAAAGGCAATCCCTGGCGTAATTAAAATTTGCGACAGTAGAAAATTATTTTTTGAATAATTTACTATAGAAAAGGCAATCCCTGGCGTAATTAAAATTTGCGACAGTTGAAAATTATTTTTTGAATAATTTACTATAGAAAAGCCAATACCTGGCGTAATTAAAATTTGCGACAGTTGAAAATTATTTTTTGAATAATTTACTATAGAAAAGGCAATCCCTGGCGTAATTAAAATTTGCGACAGTAGAAAATTATTTTTTGAATAATTTACTATAGAAAAGGCAATCCCTGGCGTAATTAAAATTTGCGACAGTAGAAAATTATTTTTTGAATAATTTACTATAGAAAAGGCAATCCCTGGCGCACTTAAAATTTGCGACAGTATAAAATTATTTTTTTGAATAATTTACTATAGAAAAGGCAATCCCTGGGATATTTAAAATTTGCGACAGTAAAAAATTATTTTTTTGCAAAATTTACTATAGAAAAGGCAATCCCTGGCGTATTTAAAATTTGTGACAGTTGAAAATTATTTTTTGAATAAGTTACTATAGAAAAGGCAATCCCTGGCGTAATTAAAATTTGAGACAATATAAAATTATTTTTTGAATAATTTACTATAGAAAAGGCAATCCCTGGCCTAATTAAAATTTGCGACAGTTGAAAATTATTTTTTGAATAATTTACTATAGAAAAGGCAATCCCTGGGATATTTAAAATTTGCGACAGTAAAAAATTATTTTTTTGCAAAATTTACTATAGAAAAGGCAATCCCTGGCGTATTTAAAATTTGCGACATTAAAAAATTATTTTTTGAATAATTTACTATAGAAAAGGCAATCCCTGGCGCACTTAAAATTTGCGACAGTAAAAAATTAATTTGTGAGAAATTTACTATAGAAAAGGCAATCCCTGGCGTAATTAAAATTTGCGACAGTAGAAAATTATTTTTTGAATAATTTACTATAGAAAAGGCAATCCCTGGCGTATTTAAAATTTGCGACAGTTGAAAATTATTTTTTGAATAATTTACTATAGAAAAGGCAATCCCTGGCGTAATTAAAATTTGCGACAGTATAAAATTATTTTTTGAATAATTTACTATAGAAAAGGCAATCCCTGGCGGATTTGAAATTTGCGACAGTAAAAAATTATTTTTTGAATAATTTACTATAGAAAAGGCAATCCCTGGCGTATTTGAAATTTGCGACAGTAAAAAATTAATTTGTGAGAAATTTACTATAGAAAAGGCAATCCCTGGGATATTTAAAATTTGCGACAGTATAAAATTATTTTTTGAATAATTTACTATAGAAAAGGCAATCCCTGGCGGATTTGAAATTTGCGACAGTAAAAAATTATTTTTTGAATAATTTACTATAGAAAAGGCAATCCCTGGCGTAATTAAAATTTGCGACAGTTGAAAATTATTTTTTGAATAATTTACTATAGAAAAGCAATCCCTGGCGGATTTGAAATTTGCGACAGTAAAAAATTATTTTTTTGCAAAATTTACTATAGAAAAGGCAATCCCTGGCGTAATTAAAATTTGCGACAGTAGAAAATTATTTTTTGAATAATTTACTATAGAAAAGGCAATCCCTGGCGTAATTAAAATTTGCGACAGTTGAAAATTATTTTTTGAATAATTTAATATAGAAAAGGCAATCCCTGGCGTAATTAAAATTTGCGACAGTAAAAAATTAATTTGTGAGAAATTTACTATAGAAAAGGCAACCCCTGGGATATTTAAAATTTGCGATAGTAAAAAATTATTTTTTTGCAAAATTTACTATAGAAAAGGCAATCCCTGGCGGATTTGAAATTTGCGACAGTAGAAAACTATTTTTTGAATAAGTTACTATAGAAAAGGCAATCCCTGGCGTAATTAAAATTTGAGACAATATAAAATTATTTTTTGAATAATTTACTATAGAAAAGGCAATCCCTGGCCTAATTAAAATTTGCGACAGTTGAAAATTATTTTTTGAATAATTTACTATAGAAAAGGCAATCCCTGGGATATTTAAAATTTGCGACAGTAAAAAATTATTTTTTTGCAAAATTTAATATAGAAAAGGCAATCCCTGGCGTATTTAAAATTTGCGACATTAAAAAATTATTTTTTGAATAATTTACTATAGAAAAGGCAATCCCTGGCGCACTTAAAATTTGCGACAGTAAAAAATTAATTTGTGAGAAATTTACTATAGAAAAGGCAATCCCTGGCGTAATTAAAATTTGCGACAGTAGAAAATTATTTTTTGAATAATTTACTATTAAAAAGGCAATCCCTGGCGTAATTAAAATTTGCGACAGTTGAAAATTATTTTTTGAATAATATAATATAGAAAAGGCAATCCCTGGCGTAATTAAAATTTGCGACAGTAAAAAATTAATTTGTGAGAAATTTACTATAGAAAAGGCAACCCCTGGGATATTTAAAATTTGCGATAGTAAAAAATTATTTTTTTGCAAAATTTACTATAGAAAAGGCAATCCCTGGCGGATTTGAAATTTGCGACAGTAGAAAACTATTTTTTGAATAATTTACTATAGAAAAGGCAATACCTGGCGCAATTACAATTTGCGACAGTAGAAAATTATTTTTTGAATAATTTACTATAGAAAAGGCAATCCCTGGCGGATTTGAAATTTGCGACAGTAAAAAATTATTTTTTGAATAATTTACTATAGAAAAGGCAATCCCTGGCGTATTTAAAATTTGCGACAGTAAAAAATTAATTTGTGAGAAATTTACTATAGAAAAGGCAATCCCTGGGATATTTAAAATTTGCGATAGTAAAAAATTATTTTTTTGCAAAATTTACTATAGAAAAGGCAATCCCTGGCGGATTTGAAATTTGCGACAGTAGAAAATTATTTTTTGAATAATTTACTATAGAAAAGGCAATCCCTGGCGCAATTACAATTTGCGACAGTAGAAAATTATTTTTTGAATAATTTACTATAGAAAAGGCAATCCCTGGCGTAGTTAAAATTTGCGACAGTTGAAAATTATTTTTTGAATAATTTAATATAGAAAAGGCAATCCCTGGCGTAATTAAAATTTGCGACAGTAGAAAATAATTTTTTGAATAATTTACTATAGAAAAGGCAATCCCTGGCGGATTTGAAATTTGCGACAGTAAAAATTATTTTTTTGCA
Organism: Dioctria linearis; assembly: GCA_963930735.1. Lineage (NCBI taxonomy): Eukaryota > Metazoa > Arthropoda > Insecta > Diptera > Asilidae > Dioctria > Dioctria linearis. The sequence goes on along the minus strand of CAWVNZ010002744.1, from coordinate 32,729 downwards.
AAATTTACTATAGAAAAGGCAATCCCTGGCTTAATTAAAATTTGCGACAGTAGAAAATTATTTTTTGAATAATTTACTATAGAAAAGGCAATCCCTGGCGGATTTGAAATTTGCGACAGTAAAAAATTATTTTTTTGCAAAATTGACTATAGAAAAGCAATCCCTGGCGTAATTAAAATTTGCGACAGTAGAAAATTATTTTTTGAATAATTTACTATAGAAAAGGCAATCCCTGGCGTAATTAAAATTTGCGACAGTTGAAAATTATTTTTTGAATAATTTAATATAGAAAAGGCAATCCCTGGCGTAATTAAAATTTGCGACAGTAGAAAATTATTTTTTGAGTAATTTACTATAGAAAAGGCAATCCCTGGCGTATTTAAAATTTGCGAGAGTTGAAAATTATTTTTTGAATAATTTACTATAGAAAAGGCAATCCCTGGCGTAAATAAAATTTGCGACAGTATAAAATTATTTTTTGAATAATTTACTATAGAAAAGGCAATCCCTGGCGGATTTGAAATTTGCGACAGTAAAAAATTATTTTTTGAATTATTTACTATAGAAAAGGCAATCCCTGGCGTAATTAAAATTTGCGACAGTTGAAAATTATTTTTTGAATAATTTACTATAGAAAAGGCAATCCCTGGCGTATTTAAAATTTGCGACAGTATAAAATTATTTTTTGAATAATTTACTATAGAAAAGGCAATCCCTGGCGTAATTAAAATTTGCGACAGTTGAAAATTATTTTTTGAATAATTTACTATAGAAAAGGCAATCCCTGGCGCAATTAAAATTTGCGACAGTTGAAAATTATTTTTTGAATAATTTACTATAGAAAAGGCAATCCCTGGCGTAATTAAAATTTGCGACAGTAGAAAATTATTTTTTGAATAATTTACTATAGAAAAGGCAATCCCTGGCTTATTTAAAATTTGCGACAGTTGAAAATTATTTTTTGAATAATTTACTATAGAAAAGGCAATCCCTGGCGTAATTAAAATTTGCGACAGTTGAAAATTATTTTTTGAATAATTTACTATAGAAAAGGCAATCCCTGGCGCACTTAAAATTTGCGACAGTAAAAAATTATTTTTTGAATAATTTACTATAGAAAAGGCAATCCCTGGCGTAATTAAAATTTGCGACAGTATAAAATTATTTTTTGAATAATCTACTATAGAAAAGGCAATCCCTGGGATATTTAAAATTTGCGACAGTAAAAAATTAATATTTTGAAAAATTTACTGTAGAAAAGGCAATCCCTGGCGTAATTAAAATTTGCGACAGTATAAAATTATTGTTTGAATAATTTACTATAGAAAAGGCAATCCCTGGCGTAATTAAAATTTGCGACAGTTGAAAATTATTTTTTGGATAATTTACTATAGAAAAGGCAATCCCTGGCGGATTTAAAATTTGCGACAGTAAAAAATTATTTTTTTGCAAAATTTACTATAGAAAAGGCAATCCCTGGCGTAATTAAAATTTGCGACAGTAGAAAATTATTTTTTGAATAATTTACTATAGAAAAGGCAATCCCTGGCGCAATTACAATTTGCGACGGTAGAAAAATATTTTTTGAATAATTTACTATAGAAAAGGCAATCCCTGGCGTATTTAAAATTTGCGACAGTATAAAATTATTTTTTGAATAATTTACTATAGAAATGGCAATCCCTGGCGGATTTGAATTTTGCGACAGTAAAAAATTATTTTTTGAATAATTTACTATAGAAAAGGCAATCCCTGGCGCAATTAAAATTTGCGACAGTATAAAATTATTTTTTGAATAATTTACTATAGAAAAGGCAATCTCTGGCGCACTTAAAATTTGCGACAGTATAAAATTATTTTTTGAATAATTTACTATAGAAAAGGCAATCCCTGGCGGATTTGAAATTTACGACAGTAAAAAATTATTTTTTGAATAATTTACTATAGAAAAGACAATCCCTGGCGCAATTAAAATTTGCGACAGTATAAAATTATTTTTTGAATAATTTACTATAGAAAAGGCAATCTCTGGCGCACTTAAAATTTGCGACAGTATAAAATTATTTTTTGAATAATTTACTATAGAAAAGGCAATCCCTGGCGTAATTAAAATTTGCGACAGTTGAAAATTATTTTTTGAATAATTTACTATAGAAAAGGCAATCCCTGGCGGATTTGAAATTTGCGTCAGTAGAAAATTATTTTTTGAATAATTTACTATAGAAAAGGCAATCCCTGGCGGATTTGAAATTTGCGACAGTATAAAATTATTTTTTGAATAATTTACTATAGAAAAGGCAATCCCTGGCGCACTTAAAATTTGCGACAGTATAAAATTATTTTTTGAATAATTTACTATAGAAAAGGCAATCCCTGGCGTAATTAAAATTTGCGACAGTTGAAAATTATTTTTTGAATAATTTACTATAAAAAAGGCAATCCCTGGCGGATTTGAAATTTGCGACAGTAGAAAATTATTTTTTGAATAATTTACTATAGAAAAGGCAATCCCTGGCGCACTTAAAATTTGCGACAGTATAAAATTATTTTTTGAATAATTTACTATAGAAAAGGCAATCCCTGGCGTAATTAAAATTTGCGACAGTTGAAAATTATTTTTTGAATAATTTACTATAGAAAAGGCAATCCCTGGCGGATTTGAAATTTGCGACAGTAGAAAATTATTTTTTGAATAATTTACTACAGAAAAGGCAATCCCTGGCTGATTTGAAATTTGCGACAGTAAAAAATTATTTTTTGAATAATTTACTATAGAAAAGGCAATCCCTGGCGTAATTAAAATTTGCGACAGTTGAAAATTTTTTTTTGAATAATTTACTATACAAAAGGCAATCCCTGGCGTAATTAAAATTTGCGACAGTTGAAAATTATTTTTTGAATAATTTACTATAGAAAAGGCAATCCCTGGCGCAATTAAAATTTGCGACAGTTGAAAATTATTTTTTGAATAATTTACTATAGGAAAGGCAATCCCTGGCGTAATTAAAATTTGCGACAGTAGAAAATTATTTTTTGAATAATTTACTATAGAAAAGGCAATCCCTGGCGTAATTAAAATTTGCGACAGTTGAAAATTATTTTTTGAATAATTTACTATAGAAAAGGCAATCCCTGGCGTAATTAAAATTTGCGACAGTTGAAAATTATTTTTTGAATAATTTACTATAGAAAGGCAATCCCTGGCGGATTTAAAATTTGCGACAGTTGAAAATTATTTTTTGAATAATTTACTATAGAAAAGGCAATCCCTGGCGTAATTAAAATTTGCGAGAGTTGAAAATTATTTTTTGAATAATTTACTATAGAAAAGGCAATCCCTGGCGTAATTAAAATTTGCGACAGTTGAAAATTATTTTTTGAATAATTTACTATAGAAAAGGCAATCCCTGGCGGATTTAAAATTTGCGACAGTTGAAAATTATTTTTTGAATAATTTACTATAGAAAAGGCAATCCCTGGCGTAATTAAAATTTGCGACAGTATAAAATTATTTTTTGAATAATTTACTATAGAAAAGGCAATCCCTGGCGGATTTGAAATTTGCGACAGTAAAAAATTATTTTTTGAATAATTTACTATAGAAAAGGCAATCCCTGGCGTAATTAAAATTTGCGACAGTTGAAAATTATTTTTTGAATAATTTACTATAGAAAAGGCAATCCCTGGCAGATTTGAAATTTGCGTCAGTAGAAAATTATTTTTTGAATAATTTACTATAGAAAAGGCAATCCCTGGCGGATTTGAAATTTGCGACAGTATAAAATTATTTTTTGAATAATTTACTATAGAAAAGGCAATCCCTGGCGCACTTAAAATTTGCGACAGTATAAAATTATTTTTTGAATAATTTACTATAGAAAAGGCAATCCCTGGCGTAATTAAAATTTGCGACAGTATAAAATTATTTTTTGAATAATTTACTATAGAAAAGGCAATCCCTGGCGCACTTAAAATTTGCGACAGTATAAAATTATTTTTTGAATAATTTACTATAGAAAAGGCAATCCCTGGCGTAATTAAAATTTGCGACAGTTGAAAATTATTTTTTGAATAATTTACTATAGATAAGGCAATCCCTGGCGGATTTGAAATTTGCGACAGTAGAAAATTATTTTTTGAATAATTTACTATAGAAAAGGCAATCCCTGGCGCACTTAAAATTTGCGACAGTATAAAATTATTTTTTGAATAATTTACTATAGAAAAGGCAATCCCTGGCGTAATTAAAATTTGCGACAGTTGAAAATTATTTTTTGAATAATTTACTATAGAAAAGGCAATCCCTGGCGGATTTGAAATTTGCAACAGTAGAAAATTATTTTTTGAATAATTTACTATAGAAAAGGCAATCCCTGGCGGATTTGAAATTTGCGACAGTAAAAAATTATTTTTTGAATAATTTACTATAGAAAAGGCAATCCCTGGCGTAATTAAAATTTGCGACAGTTGAAAATTATTTTTTGAATAATTTACTATACAAAAGGCAATCCCTGGCGTAATTAAAATTTGCGACAGTTGAAAATTATTTTTTGAATAATTTACTATAGAAAAGGCAATCCCTGGCGCAATTAAAATTTGCGACAGTTGAAAATTATTTTTTGAATAATTTACTATAGAAAAGGCAATCCCTGGCGTAATTAAAATTTTCGACAGTAGAAAATTTTTTTTTGAGTAATTTACTATAGAAAAGGCAATCCCTGGCGTAATTAAAATTTGCGACAGTTGAAAATTATTTTTTGAATAATTTACTATAGAAAAGGCATTCCCTGGCGTAATTAAAATTTGCGACAGTTGAAAATTATTTTTTGAATAATTTACTATAGAAAAGGCAATCCCTGGCGGATTTAAAATTTGCGACAGTTGAAAATTATTTTTTGAATAATTTACTATAGAAAAGGCAATCCCTGGCGTAATTAAAATTTGCGACAGTATAAAATTATTTTTTGAATAATTTACTATAGAAAAGGCAATCCCTGGCGGATTTGAAATTTGCGACAGTAAAAAATTATTTTTTGAATAATTTACTATAGAAAAGGCAATCCCTGGCGTAATTAAAATTTGCGACAGTTGAAAATTAGTTTTTGAATAATTTACTATAGAAAAGGCAATCCCTGGCGGATTTGAAATTTTCGACAGTAAAAAATTATTTTTTGAATAATTTACTATAGAAAAGGCAATCCCTGGCGTAATTAAAATTTGCGACAGTAGAAAATTATTTTTTGAATAATTTACTATAGAAAAGGCAATCCCTGGCGTAATTAAAATTTGCGACAGTAGAAAATAATTTTTTGAATAATTTACTATAGAAAAGGCAATCCCTGGCGTAATTAAAATTTGCGACAGTTGAAAATTATTTTTTGAATAATTTACTATAGAAAAGGCAATCCCTGGCGTAATTAAAATTTGCGACAGTAGAAAATTATTTTTTGAATAATTTACTATAGAACAGGCAATCCCTGGCGTAATTAAAATTTGCGACAGTAGAAAATTATTTTTTGAATAATTTACTATAGAAAAGGCAATCCCTGGGATATTTAAAATTTGCGACAGTAAAATATTATTTTTTTGCAAAATTTACTATAGAAAAGGCAATCCCTGGCGGATTTGAAATTTGCGACAGTAGAAAATTATTTTTTGAATAATTTACTATAGAAAAGGCAATCCCTGGCGTAATTAAAATTTGCGACAGTAGAAAATTATTTTTTGAATAATTTACTATAGAAAAGGCAATCAATCCCTGGCGTAATTAAAATTTGCGACAGTTGAAAATTATTTTTTGAATAATTTACTATAGAAAAGGCAATCCCTGGCGTAATTAAAATTTGCGACAATAGAAAATTATTTTTTGAATAATTTACTATAGAAAAGGCAATCCCTGGCGTAATTAAAATTTGCGACAGTAGAAAATTATTTTTTGAATAATTTACTATAGAAAAGGCAATCCCTGGCGTAATTAAAATTTGCGACAGTTGAAAATTATTTTTTGAATAATTTACTATAGAAAAGGCAATCCCTGGCGGATTTGAAATTTGCGACAGTAAAAAATTATTTTTTGAATAATTTACTATAGAAAAGGCAATCCCTGGCGCAATTAAAATTTGCGACAGTTGAAAATTATTTTTTGAATAATTTACTATAGAAAAGGCAATCCCTGGCGCACTTAAAATTTGCGACAGTAAAAAATTATTTTTTGAATAATTTACTATAGAAAAGGCAATCCCTGGCGTAATTAAAATTTGCGACAGTTGAAAATTATTTTTTGAATAATTTACTATAGAAAAGGAAATCCCTGGCGTAATTAAAATTTGCGACAGTTGAAAATTATTTTTTGAATAATTTACTATAGAAAAGGCAAGCCCTGGCGTAATTAAAATTTGCGACAGTAGAAAATTTTTTTTGAATAATTTACTATAGAAAAGGCAATCCCTGGCGTAATTAAAATTTGCGACAGTAGAAAATTATTTTTTGAATAATTTACTACAGAAAAGGCAATCCCTGGCGTAATTAAAATTTGCGACAGTTGAAAATTATTTTTTGAATAATTTACTATAGAAAAGGCAATCCCTGGCGTAATTAAAATTTGCGACAGTAGAAAATTATTTTTTGAATAATTTACTATAGAAAAGGCAATCCCTGGCGTAATTAAAACTTGCGACAGTAGAAAATGATTTTTTGAATAATTTACTATAGAAAAGGCAATCCCTGGCCCACTTAAAATTTGCGACAGTAAAAAATTATTTTTTGAATAATTTACTATAGAAAAGGCAATCCCTGGCGGATTTGAAATTTACGACAGTAAAAAATTATTTTTTGAATAATTTACTATAGAAAAGACAATCCCTGGCGCAATTAAAATTTGCGACAGTATAAAATTATTTTTTGAATAATTTACTATAGAAAAGGCAATCTCTGGCGCACTTAAAATTTGCGACAGTATAAAATTATTTTTTGAATAATTTACTATAGAAAAGGCAATCCCTGGCGTAATTAAAATTTGCGACAGTTGAAAATTATTTTTTTGAATAATTTACTATAGAAAAGGCAATCCCTGGCGGATTTGAAATTTGCGTCAGTAGAAAATTATTTTTTGAATAATTTACTATAGAAAAGGCAATCCCTGGCGGATTTGAAATTTGCGACAGTATAAAATTATTTTTTGAATAATTTACTATAGAAAAGGCAATCCCTGGCGCACTTAAAATTTGCGACAGTATAAAATTATTTTTTGAATAATTTACTATAGAAAAGGCAATCCCTGGCGTAATTAAAATTTGCGACAGTTGAAAATTATTTTTTGAATAATTTACTATAGAAAAGGCAATCCCTGGCGGATTTGAAATTTGCGACAGTAGAAAATTATTTTTTGAATAATTTACTATAGAAAAGGCAATCCCTGGCGCACTTAAAATTTGCGACAGTATAAAATTATTTTTTGAATAATTTACTATAGAAAAGGCAATCCCTGGCGTAATTAAAATTTGCGACAGTTGAAAATTATTTTTTGAATAATTTACTATAGAAAAGGCAATCCCTGGCGGATTTGAAATTTGCGACAGTAGAAAATTATTTTTTGAATAATTTACTATAGAAAAGGCAATCCCTGGCGGATTTGAAATTTGCGACAGTAAAAAATTATTTTTTGAATAATTTACTATAGAAAAGGCAATCCCTGGCGTAATTAAAATTTGCGACAGTTGAAAATTATTTTTTGAATAATTTACTATACAAAAGGCAATCCCTGGCGTAATTAAAATTTCCGACAGTTGAAAATTATTTTTTGAATAATTTACTATAGAAAAGGCAATCCCTGGCGCAATTAAAATTTGCGACAGTTGAAAATTATTTTTTGAATAATTTACTATAGGAAAGGCAATCCCTGGCGTAATTAAAATTTGCGACAGTAGAAAATTATTTTTTGAATAATTTACTATAGAAAAGGCAATCCCTGGCGTAATTAAAATTTGCGACAGTTGAAAATTATTTTTTGAATAATTTACTATAGAAAAGGCAATCCCTGGCGTAATTAAAATTTGCGACAGTTGAAAATTATTTTTTGAATAATTTACTATAGAAAGGCAATCCCTGGCGGATTTAAAATTTGCGACAGTTGAAAATTATTTTTTGAATAATTTACTATAGAAAAGGCAATCCCTGGCGTAATTAAAATTTGCGACAGTTGAAAATTATTTTTTGAATAATTTACTATAGAAAAGGCAATCCCTGGCGTAATTAAAATTTGCGACAGTTGAAAATTATTTTTTGAATAATTTACTATAGAAAAGGCAATCCCTGGCGGATTTAAAATTTGCGACAGTTGAAAATTATTTTTTGAATAATTTACTATAGAAAAGGCAATCCCTGGCGTAATTAAAATTTGCGACAGTATAAAATTATTTTTTGAATAATTTACTATAGAAAAGGCAATCCCTGGCGGATTTGAAATTTGCGACAGTAAAAAATTATTTTTTGAATAATTTACTATAGAAAAGGCAATCCCTGGCGTAATTAAAATTTGCGACAGTTGAAAATTATTTTTTGAATAATTTACTATAGAAAAGGCAATCCCTGGCGGATTTGAAATTTGCGTCAGTAGAAAATTATTTTTTGAATAATTTACTATAGAAAAGGCAATCCCTGGCGGATTTGAAATTTGCGACAGTATAAAATTATTTTTTGAATAATTTACTATAGAAAAGGCAATCCCTGGCGCACTTAAAATTTGCGACAGTATAAAATTATTTTTTGAATAATTTACTATAGAAAAGGCAATCCCTGGCGGATTTGAAATTTGCGACAGTAGAAAATTATTTTTTGAATAATTTACTATAGAAAAGGCAATCCCTGGCGCACTTAAAATTTGCGACAGTATAAAATTATTTTTTGAATAATTTACTATAGAAAAGGCAATCCCTGGCGTAATTAAAATTTGCGACAGTTGAAAATTATTTTTTGAATAATTTACTATAGAAAAGGCAATCCCTGGCGGATTTGAAATTTGCAACAGTAGAAAATTATTTTTTGAATAATTTACTATAGAAAAGGCAATCCCTGGCGGATTTGAAATTTGCGACAGTAAAAAATTATTTTTTGAATAATTAACTATAGAAAAGGCAATCCCTGGCGTAATTAAAATTTGCGACAGTTGAAAATTATTTTTTGAATAATTTACTATACAAAAGGCAATCCCTGGCGTAATTAAAATTTGCGACAGTTGAAAATTATTTTTTGAATAATTTACTATAGAAAAGGCAATCCCTGGCGCAATTAAAATTTGCGACAGTTGAAAATTATTTTTTGAATAATTTACTATAGAAAAGGCAATCCCTGGCGTAATTAAAATTTGCGACAGTAGAAAATTATTTTTTGAATAATTTACTATAGAAAAGGCAATCCCTGGCGTAATTAAAATTTGCGACAGTTGAAAATTACTTTTTGAATAATTTACTATAGAAAAGGCAATCCCTGGCGTAATTAAAATTTGCGACAGTTGAAAATTATTTTTTGAATAATTTACTATAGAAAAGGCAATCCCTGGCGGATTTAAAATTTGCGACAGTTGAAAATTATTTTTTGAATAATTTACTATAGAAAAGGCAATCCCTGGCGTAATTAAAATTTGCGACAGTATAAAATTATTTTTTGAATAATTTACTATAGAAAAGGCAATCCCTGGCGGATTTGAAATTTGCGACAGTAAAAAATTATTTTTTGAATAATTTACTATAGAAAAGGCAATTCCTGGCGTAATTAAAATTTGCGACAGTTGAAAATTATTTTTTGAATAATTTACTATAGAAAAGGCAATCCCTGGCGGATTTGAAATTTGCGACAGTAAAAAATTATTTTTTGAATAATTTACTATAGAAAAGGCAATCCCTGGCGTAATTAAAATTTGCGACAGTTGAAAATTATTTTTTGAATAATTTACTATAGAAAAGGCAATCCCTGGCGGATTTGAAATTTGCGTCAGTAGAAAATTATTTTTTGAATAATTTACTATAGAAAAGGCAATCCCTGGCGGATTTGAAATTTGCGACAGTATAAAATTATTTTTTGAATAATTTACTATAGAAAAGGCAATCCCTGGCGCACTTAAAATTTGCGACAGTATAAAATTATTTTTTGAATAATTTACTATAGAAAAGGCAATCCCTGGCGTAATTAAAATTTGCGACAGTTGAAAATTATTTTTTGAATAATTTACTATAGAAAAGGCAATCCCTGGCGGATTTGAAATTTGCGACAGTAGAAAATTATTTTTTGAATAATTTACTATAGAAAAGGCAATCCCTGGCGCACTTAAAATTTGCGACAGTATAAAATTATTTTTTGAATAATTTACTATAGAAAAGGCAATCCCTGGCGTAATTAAAATTTGCGACAGTTGAAAATTATTTTTTGAATAATTTACTATAGAAAAGGCAATCCCTGGCGGATTTGAAATTTGCAACAGTAGAAAATTATTTTTTGAATAATTTACTATAGAAAAGGCAATCCCTGGCGTAATTAAAATTTGCGACAGTTGAAAATTATTTTTTGAATAATTTACTATAGAAAAGGCAATCCCTGGCGGATTTAAAATTTGCGACAGTTGAAAATTATTTTTTGAATAATTTACTATAGAAAAGGCAATCCCTGGCGTAATTAAAATTTGCGACAGTATAAAATTATTTTTTGAATAATTTACTATAGAAAAGGCAATCCCTGGCGGATTTGAAATTTGCGACAGTAAAAAATTATTTTTTGAATAATTTACTATAGAAAAGGCAATCCCTGGCGTAATTAAAATTTGCGACAGTTGAAAATTATTTTTTGAATAATTTACTATAGAAAAGGCAATCCCTGGCGGATTTGAAATTTGCGTCAGTAGAAAATTATTTTTTGAATAATTTACTATAGAAAAGGCAATCCCTGGCGGATTTGAAATTTGCGACAGTATAAAATTATTTTTTGAATAATTTACTATAGAAAAGGCAATCCCTGGCGCACTTAAAATTTGCGACAGTATAAAATTATTTTTTGAATAATTTACTATAGAAAAGGCAATCCCTGGCGGATTTGAAATTTGCGACAGTAGAAAATTATTTTTTGAATAATTTACTATAGAAAAGGCAATCCCTGGCGCACTTAAAATTTGCGACAGTATAAAATTATTTTTTGAATAATTTACTATAGAAAAGGCAATCCCTGGCGTAATTAAAATTTGCGACAGTTGAAAATTATTTTTTGAATAATTTACTATAGAAAAGGCAATCCCTGGCGGATTTGAAATTTGCAACAGTAGAAAATTATTTTTTGAATAATTTACTATAGAAAAGGCAATCCCTGGCGGATTTGAAATTTGCGACAGTAAAAAATTATTTTTTGAATAATTAACTATAGAAAAGGCAATCCCTGGCGTAATTAAAATTTGCGACAGTTGAAAATTATTTTTTGAATAATTTACTATACAAAAGGCAATCCCTGGCGTAATTAAAATTTGCGACAGTTGAAAATTATTTTTTGAATAATTTACTATAGAAAAGGCAATCCCTGGCGCAATTAAAATTTGCGACAGTTGAAAATTATTTTTTGAATAATTTACTATAGAAAAGGCAATCCCTGGCGTAATTAAAATTTGCGACAGTAGAAAATTATTTTTTGAATAATTTACTATAGAAAAGGCAATCCCTGGCGTAATTAAAATTTGCGACAGTTGAAAATTACTTTTTGAATAATTTACTATAGAAAAGGCAATCCCTGGCGTAATTAAAATTTGCGACAGTTGAAAATTATTTTTTGAATAATTTACTATAGAAAAGGCAATCCCTGGCGGATTTAAAATTTGCGACAGTTGAAAATTATTTTTTGAATAATTTACTATAGAAAAGGCAATCCCTGGCGTAATTAAAATTTGCGACAGTATAAAATTATTTTTTGAATAATTTACTATAGAAAAGGCAATCCCTGGCGGATTTGAAATTTGCGACAGTAAAAAATTATTTTTTGAATAATTTACTATAGAAAAGGCAATTCCTGGCGTAATTAAAATTTGCGACAGTTGAAAATTATTTTTTGAATAATTTACTATAGAAAAGGCAATCCCTGGCGGATTTGAAATTTGCGACAGTAAAAAATTATTTTTTGAATAATTTACTATAGAAAAGGCAATCCCTGGCGTAATTAAAATTTGCGACAGTTGAAAATTATTTTTTGAATAATTTACTATAGAAAAGGCAATCCCTGGCGGATTTGAAATTTGCGTCAGTAGAAAATTATTTTTTGAATAATTTACTATAGAAAAGGCAATCCCTGGCGGATTTGAAATTTGCGACAGTATAAAATTATTTTTTGAATAATTTACTATAGAAAAGGCAATCCCTGGCGCACTTAAAATTTGCGACAGTATAAAATTATTTTTTGAATAATTTACTATAGAAAAGGCAATCCCTGGCGTAATTAAAATTTGCGACAGTTGAAAATTATTTTTTGAATAATTTACTATAGAAAAGGCAATCCCTGGCGGATTTGAAATTTGCGACAGTAGAAAATTATTTTTTGAATAATTTACTATAGAAAAGGCAATCCCTGGCGCACTTAAAATTTGCGACAGTATAAAATTATTTTTTGAATAATTTACTATAGAAAAGGCAATCCCTGGCGTAATTAAAATTTGCGACAGTTGAAAATTATTTTTTGAATAATTTACTATAGAAAAGGCAATCCCTGGCGGATTTGAAATTTGCAACAGTAGAAAATTATTTTTTGAATAATTTACTATAGAAAAGGCAATCCCTGGCGGATTTGAAATTTGCGACAGTAAAAAATTATTTTTTGAATAATTTACTATAGAAAAGGCAATCCCTGGCGTAATTAAAATTTGCGACAGTTGAAAATTATTTTTTGAATAATTTACTATACAAAAGGCAATCCCTGGCGTAATTAAAATTTGCGACAGTTGAAAATTATTTTTTGAATAATTTACTATAGAAAAGGCAATCCCTGGCGCAATTAAAATTTGCGACAGTTGAAAATTATTTTTTGAATAATTTACTATAGAAAAGGCAATCCCTGGCGTAATTAAAATTTGCGACAGTAGAAAATTATTTTTTGAATAATTTACTATAGAAAAGGCAATCCCTGGCGTAATTAAAATTTGCGACAGTTGAAAATTATTTTTTGAATAATTTACTATAGAAAAGGCAATCCCTGGCGTAATTAAAATTTGCGACAGTTGAAAATTATTTTTTGAATAATTTACTATAGAAAAGGCAATCCCTGGCGGATTTAAAATTTGCGACAGTTGAAAATTATTTTTTGAATAATTTACTATAGAAAAGGCAATCCCTGGCGTAATTAAAATTTGCGACAGTATAAAATTATTTTTTGAATAATTTACTATAGAAAAGGCAATCCCTGGCGGATTTGAAATTTGCGACAGTAAAAAATTATTTTTTGAATAATTTACTATAGAAAAGGCAATCCCTGGCGTAATTAAAATTTGCGACAGTTGAAAATTATTTTTTGAATAATTTACTATAGAAAAGGCAATCCCTGGCGGATTTGAAATTTTCGACAGTAAAAAATTATTTTTTGAATAATTTACTATAGAAAAGGCAATTCCTGGCTTAATTAAAATTTGCGACAGTAGAAAATTATTTTTTGAATAATTTACTATAGAAAAGGCAATCCCTGGCGTAATTAAAATTTGCGACAGTAGAAAATAATTTTTTGAATAATTTACTATAGAAAAGGCAATCCCTGGCGTAATTAAAATTTGCGACAGTTGAAAATTATTTTTTGAATAATTTACTATAGAAAAGGCAATCCCTGGCGGATTTGAAATTTGCGACAGTAAAAAATTATTTTTTGAATAATTTACTATAGAAAAGGCAATCCCTGGCGTAATTAAAATTTGCGACAGTTGAAAATTATTTTTTGAATAATTTACTATAGAAAAGGCAATCCCTGGCGGATTTGAAATTTTCGACAGTAAAAAATTATTTTTTGAATAATTTACTATAGAAAAGGCAATTCCTGGCGTAATTAAAATTTGCGACAGTAGAAAATTATTTTTTGAATAATTTACTATAGAAAAGGCAATCCCTGGCGTAATTAAAATTTGCGACAGTAGAAAATAATTTTTTGAATAATTTACTATAGAAAAGGCAATCCCTGGCGTAATTAAAATTTGCGACAGTTGAAAATTATTTTTTGAATAATTTACTATAGAAAAGGCAATTCCTGGCGTAATTAAAATTTGCGACAGTAGAAAATTATTTTTTGAATAATTTACTATAGAACAGGCAATCCCTGGCGGATTTGAAATTTGCGACAGTAGAAAATTATTTTTTGAATAATTTACTATAGAAAAGGCAATCCCTGGCGTAATTAAAATTTGCGACAGTAGAAAATTATTTTTTGAATAATTTACTATAGAAAAGGCAATCAATCCCTGGCGTAATTAAAATTTGCGAGAGTTGAAAATTATTTTTTGAATAATTTACTATAGAAAAGGCAATCCCTGGCGTAATTAAAATTTGCGACAATAGAAAATTATTTTTTGAATAATTTACTGTAGAAAAGGCAATCCCTGGCGTAATTAAAATTTGCGACAGTAGAAAATTATTTTTTGAATAATTTACTATAGAAAAGGCAATCCCTGGCGTAATTAAAATTTGCGACAGTTGAAAATTATTTTTTGAATAATTTACTATAGAAAAGGCAATCCCTGGCGGATTTGAAATTTGCGACAGTAAAAAATTATTTTTTGAATAATTTACTATAGAAAAGGCAATCCCTGGCGCAATTAAAATTTGCGACAGTTGAAAATTATTTTTTGAATAATTTACTATAGAAAAGGCAATCCCTGGCGCACTTAAAATTTGCGACAGTAAAAAATTATTTTTTGAATAATTTACTATAGAAAAGGCAATCCCTGGCGTAATTAAATTTGCGACAGTTGAAAATTATTTTTTGAATAATTTACTATAGAAAAGGAAATCCCTGGCGTAATTAAAATTTGCGACAGTTGAAAATTATTTTTTGAATAATTTACTATAGAAAAGGCAATCCCTGGCGTAATTAAAATTTGCGACAGTAGAAAATTTTTTTTGAATAATTTACTATAGAAAAGGCAATCCCTGGCGTAATTAAAATTTGCGACAGTAGAAAATTATTTTTTGAATAATTTACTACAGAAAAGGCAATCCCTGGCGTAATTAAAATTTGCGACAGTTGAAAATTATTTTTTGAATAATTTACTATAGAAAAGGCAATCCCTGGCGTAATTAAAATTTGCGACAGTAGAAAATTATTTTTTGAATAATTTACTAAAGAAAAGGCAATCCCTGGCGTAATTAAAACTTGCGACAGTAGAAAATGATTTTTTGAATAATTTACTATAGAAAAGGCAATCCCTGGCGCACTTAAAATTTGCGACAGTAAAAAATTATTTTTTGAATAATTTACTATAGAAAAGGCAATCCCTGGCGTAATTAAAATTTGCGACAGTATAAAATTATTTTTTGAATAATTTACTATATAAATGGCAATCCCTGGCGGATTTGAAATTTGCGACAGTAAAAAATTATTTTTTGAATAATTTACTATAGAAAAGGCAATCCCTGGGATATTTAAAATTTGCAACAGTAAAAAATTATTTTTTGAATAATTTACTATAGAAAAGGCAATCCCTGGCGTAATTAAAATTTGCGACAGTAGAAAATTATTTTTTGAATAATTTACTATAGAAAAGGCAATCCCTGGCGTAATTAAAATTTGCGACAGTAGAAAATTATTTTTTGAATAATTTACTATAGAAAAGGCAATCCCTGGCGCACTTAAAATTTGCGACAGTAAAAAATTATTTTTTGAATAATTTACTATAGAAAAGGCAATCCCTGGCGGATTTGAAATTTGCGACAGTAAAAAATTATTTTTTGAATAATTTACTATAGAAAAGGCAATCCCTGGCGTAATTAAAATTTGCGACAATTGAAAATTATTTTTTGAATAATTTACTATAGAAAAGGCAATCCCTGGCGTATTTAAAATTTGCGACAGTAAAAAATTAATATTTTGAAAAATTTACCGTAGGAAAGGCAATCCCTGGCGCAATTAAAATTTGCGACAGTAAAAAATTATTTTTTGAATAATTTACTATAGAAAAGGCAATCCCTGGCGGATTTGAAATTTGCGACAGTAAAAAATTATTTTTTGAATAATTTACTATAGAAAAGGCAATCCCTGGCGTAATTAAAATTTGCGACAGTTGAAAATTATTTTTTGAATAATTTACTATAGAAAAGGCAATCCCTGGCGGATTTGAAATTTTCGACAGTAAAAAATTATTTTTTGAATAATTTACTATAGAAAAGGCAATTCCTGGCGTAATTAAAATTTGCGACAGTAGAAAATTATTTTTTGAATAATTTACTATAGAAAAGGCAATCCCTGGCGTAATTAAAATTTGCGACAGTAGAAAATAATTTTTTGAATAATTTACTATAGAAAAGGCAATCCCTGGCGTAATTAAAATTTGCGACAGTTGAAAATTATTTTTTGAATAATTTACTATAGAAAAGGCAATCCCTGGCGTAATTAAAATTTGCGACAGTAGAAAATTATTTTTTGAATAATTTACTATAGAACAGGCAATCCCTGGCGTAATTAAAATTTGCGACAGTAGAAAATTATTTTTTGAATAATTTACTATAGAAAAGGCAATCCCTGGGATATTTAAAATTTGCGACAGTAAAATATTATTTTTTTGCAAAATTTACTATAGAAAAGGCAATCCCTGGCGGATTTGAAATTTGCGACAGTAGAAAATTATTTTTTGAATAATTTACTATAGAAAAGGCAATCCCTGGCGTAATTAAAATTTGCGACAGTAGAAAATTATTTTTTGAATAATTTACTATAGAAAAGGCAATCAATCCCTGGCGTAATTAAAATTTGCGACAGTTGAAAATTATTTTTTGAATAATTTACTATAGAAAAGGCAATCCCTGGCGTAATTAAAATTTGCGACAATAGAAAATTATTTTTTGAATAATTTACTATAGAAAAGGCAATCCCTGGCGTAATTAAAATTTGCGACAGTAGAAAATTATTTTTTGAATAATTTACTATAGAAAAGGCAATCCCTGGCGTAATTAAAATTTGCGACAGTTGAAAATTATTTTTTGAATAATTTACTATAGAAAAGGCAATCCCTGGCGGATTTGAAATTTGCGACAGTAAAAAATTATTTTTTGAATAATTTACTATAGAAAAGGCAATCCCTGGCGCAATTAAAATTTGCGACAGTTGAAAATTATTTTTTGAATAATTTACTATAGAAAAGGCAATCCCTGGCGCACTTAAAATTTGCGACAGTAAAAAATTATTTTTTGAATAATTTACTATAGAAAAGGCAATCCCTGGCGTAATTAAAATTTGCGACAATTGAAAATTATTTTTTGAATAATTTACTATAGAAAAGGAAATCCCTGGCGTAATTAAAATTTGCGACAGTTGAAAATTATTTTTTGAATAATTTACTATAGAAAAGGCAATCCCTGGCGTAATTAAAACTTGCG
The DNA here is from genome assembly GCA_963930735.1 of Dioctria linearis. Classification (NCBI taxonomy): domain Eukaryota; kingdom Metazoa; phylum Arthropoda; class Insecta; order Diptera; family Asilidae; genus Dioctria; species Dioctria linearis. The sequence continues at coordinate 15,144 of CAWVNZ010002744.1, read as the reverse complement.
ACAGTAGAAAATGATTTTTTGAATAATTTACTATAGAAAAGGCAATCCCTGGCGCACTTAAAATTTGCGACAGTAAAAAATTATTTTTTGAATAATTTACTATAGAAAAGGCAATCCCTGGCGTAATTAAAATTTGCGACAGTATAAAATTATTTTTTGAATAATTTACTATATAAATGGCAATCCCTGGCGGATTTGAAATTTGCGACAGTAAAAAATTATTTTTTGAATAATTTACTATAGAAAAGGCAATCCCTGGGATATTTAAAATTTGCGACAGTAAAAAATTATTTTTTGAATAATTTACTATAGAAAAGGCAATCCCTGGCGTAATTAAAATTTGCGACAGTAGAAAATTATTTTTTGAATAATTTACTATAGAAAAGGCAATCCCTGGCGTAATTAAAATTTGCGACAGTAGAAAATTATTTTTTGAATAATTTACTATAGAAAAGGCAATCCCTGGCGCACTTAAAAATTGCGACAGTAAAAAATTATTTTTTGAATAATTTACTATAGAAAAGGCAATCCCTGGCGGATTTGAAATTTGCGACAGTAAAAAATTATTTTTTGAATAATTTACTATAGAAAAGGCAATCCCTGGCGTAATTAAAATTTGCGACAATTGAAAATTATTTTTTGAATAATTTACTATAGAAAAGGCAATCCCTGGCGTATTTAAAATTTGCGACAGTAAAAAATTAATATTTTGAAAAATTTACCGTAGGAAAGGCAATCCCTGGCGCAATTAAAATTTGCGACAGTAAAAAATTATTTTTTGAATAATTTACTATAGAAAAGGCAATCCCTGGCGCACTTAAAATTTGCGACAGTAAAAAATAATTTTTTGAATAATTTACTATAGAAAAGGCAATCCCTGGCCTAATTAAAATTTGCGACAGTTGAAAATTATTTTTTGAATAATTTACTATAGAAAAGGAAATCCCTGGCGTAATTAAAATTTGCGACAGTTGAAAATTATTTTTTGAATAATTTACTATAGAAAAGGCAATCCCTGGCGTAATTAAAATTTGCGACAGTAGAAAATTTTTTTTGAATAATTTACTATAGAAAAGGCAATCCCTGGCGTAATTAAAATTTGCGACAGTTGAAAATTATTTTTTGAATAATTTACTATAGAAAAGGCAATCCCTGGCGGATTTGAAATTTGCGACAGTAAAAAATTATTTTTTGAATAATTTACTATAGAAAAGGCAATCCCTGGCGCAGTTAAAATTTGCGACAGTTGAAAATTATTTTTTGAATAATTTACTATAGAAAAGGCAATCCCTGGCGCACTTAAAATTTGCGACAGTAAAAAATTATTTTTTGAATAATTTACTATAGAAAAGGCAATCCCTGGCGTAATTAAAATTTGCGACAGTTGAAAATTATTTTTTGAATAATTTACTATAGAAAAGGAAATCCCTGGCGTAATTAAAATTTGCGACAGTTGAAAATTATTTTTTGAATAATTTACTATAGAAAAGGCAATCCCTGGCGTAATTAAAATTTGCGACAGTAGAAAATTTTTTTTGAATAATTTACTATAGAAAAGGCAATCCCTGGCGTAATTAAAATTTGCGACAGTAGAAAATTATTTTTTGAATAATTTACTACAGAAAAGGCAATCCCTGGCGTAACTAAAATTTGCGACAGTTGAAAATTATTTTTTGAATAATTTACTATAGAAAAGGAAATCCCTGGCGTAATTAAAATTTGCGACAGTTGAAAATTATTTTTTGAATAATTTACTATAGAAAAGGCAATCCCTGGCGTAATTAAAATTTGCGACAGTAGAAAATTTTTTTTGAATAATTTACTATAGAAAAGGCAATCCCTGGCGTAACTAAAATTTGCGACAGTTGAAAATTATTTTTTGAATAATTTACTATAGAAAAGGCAATCCCTGGCGGATTTGAAATTTGCGACAGTAAAAAATTATTTTTTGAATAATTTACTATAGAAAAGGCAATCCCTGGCGCAATTAAAATTTGCGACAGTTGAAAATTATTTTTTGAATAATTTACTATAGAAAAGGCAATCCCTGGCGCACTTAAAATTTGCGACAGTAAAAAATTATTTTTTGAATAATTTACTATAGAAAAGGCAATCCCTGGCGTAATTAAAATTTGCGACAGTTGAAAATTATTTTTTGAATAATTTACTATAGAAAAGGAAATCCCTGGCGTAATTAAAATTTGCGACAGTTGAAAATTATTTTTTGAATAATTTACTATAGAAAAGGCAATCCCTGGCGTAATTAAAATTTGCGACAGTAGAAAATTTTTTTTGAATAATTTACTATAGAAAAGGCAATCCCTGGCGTAATTAAAATTTGCGACAGTAGAAAATTATTTTTTGAATAATTTACTACAGAAAAGGCAATCCCTGGCGTAACTAAAATTTGCGACAGTTGAAAATTATTTTTTGAATAATTTACTATAGAAAAGGCAATCCCTGGCGTAATTAAAATTTGCGACAGTAGAAAATTATTTTTTGAATAATTTACTATAGAAAAGGCAATCCCTGGCGTAATTAAAACTTGCGACAGTAGAAAATGATTTTTTGAATAATTTACTATAGAAAAGGCAATCCCTGGCGCACTTAAAATTTGCGACAGTAAAAAATTATTTTTTGAATAATTTACTATAGAAAAGGCAATTCCTGGCGTAATTAAAATTTGCGACAGTATAAAATTATTTTTTGAATAATTTACTATATAAATGGCAATCCCTGGCGGATTTGAAATTTGCGACAGTAAAAAATTATTTTTTGAATAATTTACTATAGAAAAGGCAATCCCTGGGATATTTAAAATTTGCGACAGTAAAAAATTATTTTTTGAATAATTTACTATAGAAAAGGCAATCCCTGGCGTAATTAAAATTTGCGACAGTAGAAAATTATTTTTTGAATAATTTACTATAGAAAAGGCAATCCCTGGCGTAATTAAAATTTGCGACAGTAGAAAATTATTTTTTGAATAATTTACTATAGAAAAGGCAATCCCTGGCGCACTTAAAATTTGCGACAGTAAAAAATTATTTTTTGAATAATTTACTATAGAAAAGGCAATCCCTGGCGGATTTGAAATTTGCGACAGTAAAAAATTATTTTTTGAATAATTTACTATAGAAAAGGCAATCCCTGGCGTAATTAAAATTTGCGACAATTGAAAATTATTTTTTGAATAATTTACTATAGAAAAGGCAATCCCTGGCGTAATTAAAATTTGCGACAGTAGAAAATTATTTTTTGAATAATTTACTATAGAAAAGGCAATCCCTGGCGTATTTAAAATTTGCGACAGTTGAAAATTATTTTTTGAATAATTTACTATAGAAAAGGCAATCCCTGGCGTATTTAAAATTTGCGACAGTAAAAAATTAATATTTTGAAAAATTTACCGTAGAAAATGCAATCCCTGGCGCAATTAAAATTTGCGACAGTAAAAAATTATTTTTTGAATAATTTACTATAGAAAAGGCAATCCCTGGCGCACTTAAAATTTGCGACAGTAAAAAATTATTTTTTGAATAATTTACTATAGAAAAGGCAATCCCTGGCGTAATTAAAATTTGCGACAGTTGAAAATTATTTTTTGAATAATTTACTATAGAAAAGGAAATCCCTGGCGTAATTAAAATTTGCGACAGTTGAAAATTATTTTTTGAATAATTTACTATAGAAAAGGCAATCCCTGGCGGATTTGAAATTTGCGACAGTAAAAAATTATTTTTTGAATAATTTACTATAGAAAGGGCAATCCCTGGGATATTTAAAATTTGCGACAGTAAAAAATTATTTTTTGAATAATTTACTATAGAAAAGGCAATCCCTGGCGTAATTAAAATTTGCGACAGTAGAAAATTATTTTTTGAATAATTTACTATAGAAAAGGCAATCCCTGGCGTAATTAAAATTTGCGACAGTAGAAAATTATTTTTTGAATAATTTACTATAGAAAAGCAATCCCTGGCGCACTTAAAAATTGCGACAGTAAAAAATTATTTTTTGAATAATTTACTATAGAAAAGTCAATCCCTGGCGGATTTGAAATTTGCGACAGTAAAAAATTATTTTTTGAATAATTTACTATAGAAAAGGCAATCCCTGGCGTAATTAAAATTTGCGACAATTGAAAATTATTTTTTGAATAATTTACTATAGAAAAGGCAATCCCTGGCGTATTTAAAATTTGCGACAGTAAAAAATTAATATTTTGAAAAATTTACCGTAGGAAAGGCAATCCCTGGCGCAATTAAAATTTGCGACAGTAAAAAATTATTTTTTGAATAATTTACTATAGAAAAGGCAATCCCTGGCGCACTTAAAATTTGCGACAGTAAAAAATTATTTTTTGAATAATTTACTATAGAAAAGGCAATCCCTGGCGTAATTAAAATTTGCGACAGTTGAAAATTATTTTTTGAATAATTTACTATAGAAAAGGAAATCCCTGGCGTAATTAAAATTTGCGACAGTTGAAAATTATTTTTTGAATAATTTACTATAGAAAAGGCAATCCCTGGCGTAATTAAAATTTGCGACAGTAGAAAATTTTTTTTGAATAATTTACTATAGAAAAGGCAATCCCTGGCGTAATTAAAATTTGCGACAGTTGAAAATTATTTTTTGAATAATTTACTATAGAAAAGGCAATCCCTGGCGCACTTAAAATTTGCGACAGTAAAAAATTATTTTTTGAATAATTTACTATAGAAAAGGCAATCCCTGGCGTAATTAAAATTTGCGACAGTTGAAAATTATTTTTTGAATAATTTACTATAGAAAAGGAAATCCCTGGCGTAATTAAAATTTGCGACAGTTGAAAATTATTTTTTGAATAATTTACTATAGAAAAGGCAATCCCTGGCGTAATTAAAATTTGCGACAGTAGAAAATTTTTTTTGAATAATTTACTATAGAAAAGGCAATCCCTGGCGTAATTAAAATTTGCGACAGTAGAAAATTATTTTTTGAATAATTTACTACAGAAAAGGCAATCCCTGGCGTAATTAAAATTTGCGAAAGTTGAAAATTATTTTTTGAATAATTTACTATAGAAAAGGCAATCCCTGGCGTAATTAAAATTTGCGACAGTAGAAAATTATTTTTTGAATAATTTACTATAGAAAAGGCAATCCCTGGCGTAATTAAAACTTGCGACAGTAGAAAATGATTTTTTGAATAATTTACTATAGAAAAGGCAATCCCTGGCGCACTTAAAATTTGCGACAGTAAAAAATTATTTTTTGAATAATTTACTATAGAAAAGGCAATTCCTGGCGTAATTAAAATTTGCGACAGTATAAAATTATTTTTTGAATAATTTACTATATAAATGGCAATCCCTGGCGGATTTGAAATTTGCGACAGTAAAAAATTATTTTTTGAATAATTTACTATAGAAAAGGCAATCCCTGGGATATTTAAAATTTGCGACAGTAAAAAATTATTTTTTGAATAATTTACTATAGAAAAGGCAATCCCTGGCGTAATTAAAATTTGCGACAGTAGAAAATTATTTTTTGAATAATTTACTATAGAAAAGGCAATCCCTGGCGTAATTAAAATTTGCGACAGTAGAAAATTATTTTTTGAATAATTTACTATAGAAAAGGCAATCCCTGGCGCACTTAAAATTTGCGACAGTAAAAAATTATTTTTTGAATAATTTACTATAGAAAAGGCAATCCCTGGCGGATTTGAAATTTGCGACAGTAAAAAATTATTTTTTGAATAATTTACTATAGAAAAGGCAATCCCTGGCGTAATTAAAATTTGCGACAATTGAAAATTATTTTTTGAATAATTTACTATAGAAAAGGCAATCCCTGGCGTAATTAAAATTTGCGACAGTAGAAAATTATTTTTTGAATAATTTACTATAGAAAAGGCAATCCCTGGCGTATTTAAAATTTGCGACAGTTGAAAATTATTTTTTGAATAATTTACTATAGAAAAGGCAATCCCTGGCGTATTTAAAATTTGCGACAGTAAAAAATTAATATTTTGAAAAATTTACCGTAGAAAAGGCAATCCCTGGCGCAATTAAAATTTGCGACAGTAAAAAATTATTTTTTGAATAATTTACTATAGAAAAGGCAATCCCTGGCGCAATTAAAATTTGCGACAGTTGAAAATTATTTTTTGAATAATTTACTACAGAAAAGGCAATCCCTGGGATATTTAAAATTTGCGACAGTAAAAAATTAATATTTTGAAAAATTTACTGTAGAAAAGGCAATTCCTGGCGCAATTAAAACTTGCGATAGTAAAAAATTATTTTTTGAATAATTTACTATAGAAAAGGCAATGCCTGGCGGATTTGAAATTTGCGACAGTTGAAAATTATTTTTTGAATAATTTACTATAGAAAAGGCAATCCCTGACGTAATTAAAATTTGCGACAGTAAAAAATTATTTTTTGAATAATTTACTATAGAAAAGGCAATCCCTGGCGCAATTAAAATTTGCGACAGTTGAAAATTATTTTTTGAATAATTTACTATAGAAAAGGCAATCCCTGGCGCACTTAAAATTTGCGACAGTAAAAAATTATTTTTTGAATAATTTACTATAGAAAAGGCAATCCCTGGCGTAATTAAAATTTGCGACAGTAAAAAATTATTTTTTGAAAAATTTACTATAGAAAAGGCAATCCCTGGCGTAATTAAAATTTGCGACAGTAGAAAATTATTTTTTGAATAATTTACTATAGAAAAGGCAATCCCTGGCGTAATTAAAATTTGCGACAGTAAAAAATTATTTTTTGAAAAATTTACTATAGAAAAGGCAATCCCTGGCGTAATTAAAATTTGCGACAGTTGAAAATTATTTTTTGAATAATTTACTATAGAAAAGGCAATCCCTGGCGTAATTAAAATTTGCGACAGTAGAAAATTATTTTTTGAATAATTTACTATAGAAAAGGCAATCCCTGGCGTAATTAAAATTTGCGACAGTAAAAAATTATTTTTTGAAAAATTTACTATAGAAAAGGCAATCCCTGGCGTAATTAAAATTTGCGACAGTTGAAAATTATTTTTTGAATAATTTACTATAGAAAAGGCAATCCCTGGCGGATTTGAAATTTGCGACAGTAAAAAATTATTTTTTGAATAATTTACTATAGAAAAGGCAATCCCTGGCGCAATTAAAATTTGCGACAGTTGAAAATTATTTTTTGAATAATTTACTATAGAAAAGGCAATCCCTGGCGCACTTAAAATTTGCGACAGTAAAAAATTATTTTTTGAATAATTTACTATAGAAAAGGCAATCCCTGGCGTAATTAAAATTTGCGACAGTTGAAAATTATTTTTTGAATAATTTACTATAGAAAAGGAAATCCCTGGCGTAATTAAAATTTGCGACAGTTGAAAATTATTTTTTGAATAATTTACTATAGAAAAGGCAATCCCTGGCGTAATTAAAATTTGCGACAGTAGAAAATTTTTTTTGAATAATTTACTATAGAAAAGGCAATCCCTGGCGTAATTAAAATTTGCGACAGTAGAAAATTATTTTTTGAATAATTTACTACAGAAAAGGCAATCCCTGGCGTAATTAAAATTTGCGACAGTTGAAAATTATTTTTTGAATAATTTACTATAGAAAAGGCAATCCCTGGCGTAATTAAAATTTGCGACAGTAGAAAATTATTTTTTGAATAATTTACTATAGAAAAGGCAATCCCTGGCGTAATTAAAATTTGCGACAGTAGAAAATTATTTTTTGAATAATTTACTATAGAAAAGGCAATCCCTGGGATATTTAAAATTTGCGACAGTAAAATATTATTTTTTTGCAAAATTTACTATAGAAAAGGCAATCCCTGGCGGATTTGAAATTTGCGACAGTAGAAAATTATTTTTTGAATAATTTACTATAGAAAAGGCAATCCCTGGCGTAATTAAAATTTGCGACAGTAGAAAATTATTTTTTGAATAATTTACTATAGAAAAGGCAATCAATCCCTGGCGTAATTAAAATTTGCGACAGTTGAAAATTATTTTTTGAATAATTTACTATAGAAAAGGCAATCCCTGGCGTAATTAAAATTTGCGACAATAGAAAATTATTTTTTGAATAATTTACTATAGAAAAGGCAATCCCTGGCGTAATTAAAATTTGCGACAGTAGAAAATTATTTTTTGAATAATTTACTATAGAAAAGGCAATCCCTGGCGTAATTAAAATTTGCGACAGTTGAAAATTATTTTTTGAATAATTTACTATATCCCTGGCGGATTTGAAATTTGCGACAGTAAAAAATTATTTTTTCAATAATTTACTATAGAAAAGGCAATCCCTGGCGCAACTAAAATTTGCGACAGTTGAAAATTATTTTTTGAATAATTTACTATAGAAAAGGCAATTCCTGGCGCACTTAAAATTTGCGACAGTAAAAAATTATTTTTTGAATAATTTACTATAGAAAAGGCAATCCCTGGCGTAATTAAAATTTGCGACAGTTGAAAATTATTTTTTGAATAATTTACTATAGAAAAGGAAATCCCTGGCGTAATTAAAATTTGCGACAGTTGAAAATTATTTTTTGAATAATTTACTATAGAAAAGGCAATCCCTGGCGTAATTAAAATTTGCGACATTAGAAAATTTTTTTTGAATAATTTACTATAGAAAAGGCAATCCCTGGCGTAATTAAAATTTGCGACAGTAGAAAATTATTTTTTGAATAATTTACTACAGAAAAGGCAATCCCTGGCGTAATTAAAATTTGCGACAGTTGAAAATTATTTTTTGAATAATTTACTATAGAAAAGGCAATCCCTGGCGTAATTAAAATTTGCGACAGTAGAAAATTATTTTTTGAATAATTTACTATAGAAAAGGCAATCCCTGGCGTAATTAAAACTTGCGACAGTAGAAAATGATTTTTTGAATAATTTACTATAGAAAAGGCAATCCCTGGCGCACTTAAAATTTGCGACAGTTGAAAATTATTTTTTGAATAATTTACTATAGAAAAGGCAATCCCTGGCGTAATTAAAATTTGCGACAGTAGAAAATTATTTTTTGAATAATTTACTATAGAAAAGGCAATCCCTGGCGTAATTAAAACTTGCGACAGTAGAAAATGATTTTTTGAATAATTTACTATAGAAAAGGCAATCCCTGGCGCACTTAAAATTTGCGACAGTAAAAAATTATTTTTTGAATAATTTACTATAGAAAAGGCAATCCCTGGCGTAATTAAAATTTGCGACAGTAGAAAATTATTTTTTGAATAATTTACTATATAAATGGCAATCCCTGGCGGATTTGAAATTTGCGACAGTAAAAAATTATTTTTTGAATAATTTACTATAGAAAAGGCAATCCCTGGGATATTTAAAATTTGCGACAGTAAAAAATTATTTTTTGAATAATTTACTATAGAAAAGGCAATCCCTGGCGTAATTAAAATTTGCGACAGTAGAAAATTATTTTTTGAATAATTTACTATATAAATGGCAATCCCTGGCGGATTTGAAATTTGCGACAGTAAAAAATTATTTTTTGAATAATTTACTATAGAAAAGGCAATCCCTGGGATATTTAAAATTTGCGACAGTAAAAAATTATTTTTTGAATAATTTACTATAGAAAAGGCAATCCCTGGCGTAATTAAAATTTGCGACATTAGAAAATTTTTTTTGAATAATTTACTATAGAAAAGGCAATCCCTGGCGTAATTAAAATTTGCGACAGTAGAAAATTATTTTTTGAATAATTTACTACAGAAAAGGCAATCCCTGGCGTAATTAAAATTTGCGACAGTTGAAAATTATTTTTTGAATAATTTACTATAGAAAAGGCAATCCCTGGCGTAATTAAAATTTGCGACAGTAGAAAATTATTTTTTGAATAATTTACTATAGAAAAGGCAATCCCTGGCGTAATTAAAACTTGCGACAGTAGAAAATGATTTTTTGAATAATTTACTATAGAAAAGGCAATCCCTGGCGCACTTAAAATTTGCGACAGTTGAAAATTATTTTTTGAATAATTTACTATAGAAAAGGCAATCCCTGGCGTAATTAAAATTTGCGACAGTAGAAAATTATTTTTTGAATAATTTACTATAGAAAAGGCAATCCCTGGCGTAATTAAAACTTGCGACAGTAGAAAATGATTTTTTGAATAATTTACTATAGAAAAGGCAATCCCTGGCGCACTTAAAATTTGCGACAGTAAAAAATTATTTTTTGAATAATTTACTATAGAAAAGGCAATCCCTGGCGTAATTAAAATTTGCGACAGTAGAAAATTATTTTTTGAATAATTTACTATATAAATGGCAATCCCTGGCGGATTTGAAATTTGCGACAGTAAAAAATTATTTTTTGAATAATTTACTATAGAAAAGGCAATCCCTGGGATATTTAAAATTTGCGACAGTAAAAAATTATTTTTTGAATAATTTACTATAGAAAAGGCAATCCCTGGCGTAATTAAAATTTGCGACAGTAGAAAATCATTTTTTGAATAATTTACTATAGAAAAGGCAATCCCTGGCGTAGTTAAAATTTGCGACAGTAGAAAATTATTTTTTGAATAATTTACTATAGAAAAGGCAATCCCTGGCGCACTTAAAATTTGCGACAGTAAAAAATTATTTTTTGAATAATTTACTATAGAAAAGGCAATCCCTGGCGGATTTGAAATTTGCGACAGTAAAAAATTATTTTTTGAATAATTTACTATAGAAAAGGCAATCCCTGGCGTAATTAAATTTGCGACAATTGAAAATTATTTTTTGAATAATTTACTATAGAAAAGGCAATCCCTGGCGTAATTAAAATTTGCGACAGTAGAAAATTATTTTTTGAATAATTTACTATAGAAAAGGCAATCCCTGGCGTATTTAAAATTTGCGACAGTTGAAAATTATTTTTTGAATAATTTTCTATAGAAAAGGCAATCCCTGGCGTATTTAAAATTTGCGACAGTAAAAAATTAATATTTTGAAAAATTTACCGTAGAAAAGGCAATCCCTGGCGCAATTAAAATTTGCGACAGTAAAAAATTATTTTTTGAATAATTTACTATAGAAAAGGCAATCCCTGGCGCAATTAAAATTTGCGACAGTTGAAAATTATTTTTTGAATAATTTACTATAGAAAAGGCAATCCCTGGGATATTTAAAATTTGCGACAGTAAAAAATTAATATTTTGAAAAATTTACTGTAGAAAAGGCAATTCCTGGCGCAATTAAAACTTGCGATAGTAAAAAAATTATTTTTTGAATAATTTACTATAGAAAAGGCAATCCCTGGCGGATTTGAAATTTGCGACAGTTGAAAATTATTTTTTGAATAATTTACTATAGAAAAGGCAATCCCTGGCGTAATTAAAATTTGCGACAGTAAAAAATTATTTTTTGAATAATTTACTATAGAAAAGGCAATCCCTGGCGCAATTAAAATTTGCGACAGTTGAAAATTATTTTTTGAATAATTTACTATAGAAAAGGCAATCCCTGGCGCACTTAAAATTTGCGACAGTAAAAAATTATTTTTTGAATAATTTACTATAGAAAAGGCAATCCCTGGCGTAATTAAAATTTGCGACAGTAAAAAATTATTTTTTGAAAAATTTACTATAGAAAAGGCAATCCTTGGCGTAATTAAAATTTGCGACAGTAGAAAATTATTTTTTGAATAATTTACTATAGAAAAGGCAATTCTTGGCGTAATTAAAATTTGCGACAGTAAAAAATTATTTTTTGAAAAATTTACTATAGAAAAGGCAATCCCTGGCGTAATTAAAATTTGCGACAGTTGAAAATTATTTTTTGAATAATTTACTATAGAAAAGGCAATCCCTGGCGTAATTAAAATTTGCGACAGTAGAAAATTATTTTTTGAATAATTTACTATAGAAAAGGCAATCCCTGGCGTAATTAAAATTTGCGACAGTAAAAAATTATTTTTTGAAAAATTTACTATAGAAAAGGCAATCCCTGGCGTAATTAAAATTTGCGACAGTTGAAAATTATTTTTTGAATAATTTACTATAGAAAAGGCAATCCCTGGCGGATTTGAAATTTGCGACAGTAAAAAAATATTTTTTGAATAATTTACTATAGAAAAGGCAATCCCTGGCGCAATTAAAATTTGCGACAGTTGAAAATTATTTTTTGAATAATTTACTATAGAAAAGGCAATCCCTGGCGCACTTAAAATTTGCGACAGTAAAAAATTATTTTTGAATAATTTACTATAGAAAAGGCAATCCCTGGCGTAATTAAAATTTGCGACAGTTGAAAATTATTTTTTGAATAATTTACTATAGAAAAGGAAATCCCTGGCGTAATTAAAATTTGCGACAGTTGAAAATTATTTTTTGAATAATTTACTATAGAAAAGGCAATCGCTGGCGTAATTAAAATTTGCGACAGTAGAAAATTTTTTTTGAATAATTTACTATAGAAAAAGCAATCCCTGGCGTAATTAAAATTTGCGACAGTAGAAAATTATTTTTTGAATAATTTACTACAGAAAAGGCAATCCCTGGCGTAATTAAAATTTGCGACAGTTGAAAATTATTTTTTGAATAATTTACTATATAAAAGGCAATCCCTGGCGTAATTAAAATTTGCGACAGTAGAAAATTATTTTTTGAATAAAATACTATAGGAAAGGCAATCCCTGGCGTAATTAAAACTTGCGACAGTAGAAAATGATTTTTTGAATAATTTACTATAGAAAAGGCAATCCCTGGCGTAATTAAAATTTGCGACAGTAAAAAATTATTTTTTGAAAAATTTACTATAGAAAAGGCAATCCCTAGCGTAATTAAAATTTGCGACAGTTGAAAATTATTTTTTGAATAATTTACTATAGAAAAGGCAATCCCTGGCGTAATTAAAATTTGCGACAGTAGAAAATTATTTTTTGAATAATTTACTATAGAAAAGGCAATCCCTGGCGTAATTAAAATTTGCGACAGTAAAAAATTATTTTTTGAAAAATTTACTATAGAAAAGGCAATCCCTGGCGTAATTAAAATTTGCGACAGTTGAAAATTATTTTTTGAATAATTTACTATAGAAAAGGCAATCCCTGGCGGATTTGAAATTTGCGACAGTAAAAAATTATTTTTTGAATAATTTACTATAGAAAAGGCAATCCCTGGCGCAATTAAAATTTGCGACAGTTGAAAATTATTTTTTGAATAATTTACTATAGAAAAGGCAATCCCTGGCGCACTTAAAATTTGCGACAGTAAAAAATTATTTTTTGAATAATTTACTATAGAAAAGGCAATCCCTGGCGTAATTAAAATTTGCGACAGTTGAAAATTATTTTTTGAATAATTTACTATAGAAAAGGAAATCCCTGGCGTAATTAAAATTTGCGACAGTTGAAAATTATTTTTTGAATAATTTACTATAGAAAAGGCAATCGCTGGCGTAATTAAAATTTGCGACAGTAGAAAATTTTTTTTGAATAATTTACTATAGAAAAGGCAATCCCTGGCGTAATTAAAATTTGCGACAGTAGAAAATTATTTTTTGAATAATTTACTACAGAAAAGGCAATCCCTGGCGTAATTAAAATTTGCGACAGTTGAAAATTATTTTTTGAATAATTTACTATATAAAAGGCAATCCCTGGCGTAATTAAAATTTGCGACAGTAGAAAATTATTTTTTGAATAAAATACTATAGGAAAGGCAATCCCTGGCGTAATTAAAACTTGCGACAGTAGAAAATGATTTTTTGAATAATTTACTATAGAAAAGGCAATCCCTGGCGTAATTAAAATTTGCGACAGTAAAAAATTATTTTTTGAAAAATTTACTATAGAAAAGGCAATCCCTAGCGTAATTAAAATTTGCGACAGTTGAAAATTATTTTTTGAATAATTTACTATAGAAAAGGCAATCCCTGGCGTAATTAAAATTTGCGACAGTAGAAAATTATTTTTTGAATAATTTACTATAGAAAAGGCAATCCCTGGCGTAATTAAAATTTGCGACAGTAAAAAATTATTTTTTGAAAAATTTACTATAGAAAAGGCAATCCCTGGCGTAATTAAAATTTGCGACAGTTGAAAATTATTTTTTGAATAATTTACTATAGAAAAGGCAATCCCTGGCGGATTTGAAATTTGCGACAGTAAAAAATTATTTTTTGAATAATTTACTATAGAAAAGGCAATCCCTGGCGCAATTAAAATTTGCGACAGTTGAAAATTATTTTTTGAATAATTTACTATAGAAAAGGCAATCCCTGGCGCACTTAAAATTTGCGACAGTAAAAAATTATTTTTTGAATAATTTACTATAGAAAAGGCAATCCCTGGCGTAATTAAAATTTGCGACAGTTGAAAATTATTTTTTGAATAATTTACTATAGAAAAGGAAATCCCTGGCGTAATTAAAATTTGCGACAGTTGAAAATTATTTTTTGAATAATTTACTATAGAAAAGGCAATCCCTGGCGTAATTAAAATTTGCGACAGTAGAAAATTTTTTTTGAATAATTTACTATAGAAAAGGCAATCCCTGGCGTAATTAAAATTTGCGACAGTAGAAAATTATTTTTTGAATAATTTACTACAGAAAAGGCAATCCCTGGCGTAATTAAAATTTGCGACAGTTGAAAATTATTTTTTGAATAATTTACTATAGAAAAGGCAATCCCTGGCGTAATTAAAATTTGCGACAGTAGAAAATTATTTTTTGAATAATTTACTATAGAAAAGGCAATCCCTGGCGTAATTAAAATTTTCGACAGTAGAAAATTATTTTTTGAATAATTTACTATAGAAAAGGCAATCCCTGGGATATTTAAAATTTGCGACAGTAAAATATTATTTTTTGCAAAATTTACTATAGAAAAGGCAATCCCTGGCGAATTTGAAATTTGCGACAGTAGAAAATTATTTTTTGAATAATTTACTATAGAAAAGGCAATCCCTGGCGTAATTAAAATTTGCGACAGTAGAAAATTATTTTTTGAATAATTTACTATAGAAAAGGCAATCAATCCCTGGCGTAATTAAAATTTGCGACAGTTGAAAATTATTTTTTGAATAATTTACTATAGAAAAGGCAATCCCTGGCGTAATTAAAATTTGCGACAGTAGAAAATTATTTTTTGAATAAAATACTATAGGAAAG